>CABHPP010147908.1:0-18014 GCA_902168425.1 Peromyscus attwateri
CTGCCTCTGTCTCTTGAGTGCTGGGATTAAAGGCATGCACCACCACACCTGGCAAGGCTCTTTTCTTTTTATGGATGACCCTCCTGAGAGCCATCTTAATCCATTCTTAGAGAAGAGCCCTCAGTGACCTCCGTAGACTAGCCCACCACACTGGTGACATGACTGTTTGGGCATGTGCTCAGTCTGTCAAAACTGAATCACATCCCTGGGTACAATGTGTGTTTCTGAATGTATGTGGAGCGGGGTGTGGGGCATGCGGGTGTGGGGCATGGGTACAGATAGATCTAGGAGGGTGTGCAGTTGACATACCAGAATGGCAAGATCCCTAAGGGCAGAAGCTGCATCCCCCACTCCCCCTTTGACCAACCAAGAAAGGAAAATTAATCACACGCTATGACTGCTTGTCTTGATTTTGCAGTCGAAGACCATTCTGTATGGCCCCAATCTCAGGATGGGTGTTTGCTTTTAGCTTTGGGGGTAGTTTATAGCCTCTGCCATTGGGTTGTCCTTAGCATAATTGCAAGCTGCAAGCTGCAATTCAGCTTCTTGTTTTTGTTTTTAAAGACAAGGACCTACTATGTAGCTCCGGCTGGCATTAAATTCATGGAGATCCTCCAGCCTCTGCCTCCAGAATGCTGGGATTAAAGGCCTGTGTCACCACGCCCATCGAGACTGCTGCATTTTTAAGATCAGTGTTGATGATTACTTGATGAAATGTTACCCTCAACACCACCAAGTGTTTTGATGAAATGTGCCTTATGCTTGCTTGAGAGACCTGTGGCCTGGCTATAAGTGGGTCCAAGCCAATGTACAGAGATGCATAGAGATACTCTATTACCCATTTCTCTATTGGCAGCTTCCTTTCCTCCCCCTACCACCTTTTTTCTTTTTTTAAGACAGCATCTAATGTAGCCCCGGCTACCCTCAAACTCACTATATAGCCAAGGATGACCTTAACTTCTGTTCCTCCTGTCTGAGTGCTAAGATTTCAGGCAGGCACCCCCACTCCCAGTTTATACAGTATTGGGAATTAAACCCAGGTCCTTTTGCACTGTCGGTGGGCAGGGACTCTCCAAACTCAGCTACATCCTCAGCCCTGATTAGCAGTTTCTTCATGTGGTAAAATACACAGCAGAACGAACATCTTAACCCTAAGACGAAGTGCACAGTGGTTGCAGAACTGACATCCTAACCATTTTTTACGTGTACAGTGGAAATAAGCACTGTGCACTTGGAAAACTTCTGACTGGTCCGTAATCATTCTCACCACCGCTTTACGGAACTCAGTTCACTTTACAGAAGCATGAACTCTGTCCCCATTGGACAACAGCTGTTCATCCCCCGCCCCCGCCGCCCCCAACACCCAGCGTCCGATAATCACTATTCTACGTTCTGTCCTTGAGATTTTTGTCTACACCCGTCAACCTTTGCTCAGTGTAGCATCCTCGGCGCTTGTTCGTGATGTAGCAAGTGTTGCCATGATCTTCTGAAGGCTCAGGAGTGTCTCCCTGTGTACAGGCCAGATGGATGTCTGTCCTTCAGGAGATCCTTGGACTGTCACCATCTTGGGCTCCTGTGGATAGGGTTACCATGAACACGAGTGGGAAGGCCTTATTTGCACTCCTGTTTCTAATTCTTGGGGGTGTATACATAGAAGTGGAATTGCTGGTTCATATTCGATTTTATTTTTAATTATTTGGAGGAACTCAATGGATAACGTTAAAAAAAAAATCACACTTAGATCAGCTGGAAGTTTTGGGGGAGGGTTTGCCAACCGCAGCCTAGGCTCGCCATTCCATCCCAACCACTCCAGCACTCAACCCCCAAAGCAGGCTTCAACTCCTCACCATTGAAATTCTGCTGGACAACATTAAATGTCCACCCAGCTCAACATCAATACTTTGTTTCGCTTGGCAAGGAGCAATGTTTAAAATTTAATGAAGCCAGCAGATTTCCATAACTCTGTGTTGCCAGGCAGCAATCACGCTAATAAATGGCCATTGCTTTTCTTGTAAGAAGTGTTTGCATGGAGCGAACAGGTCAGCCCCTAAACGCAGCGAGGCTGGCGCTGGTTTCTCCGGGAAGTGGAGGGCAATCCATCATCTCAGGGGTTTGCTTTGAAAAGGCAGCATGTCCACTGGGAGTCCCCGCTTTCCAGAGGTCTCTCTCCCTGCTTCTGCTGATTCATATTCCCATAATTCCACCACTGCATAATATTTTCCCATCACCATGGTGACCGTGTGAGAAGAAGGCCTGGGGAGAAACTTCAGGGTTGACTTCATATTTCCACAGCCAAGCTTGGACTTCTGTGGAAAGTGGGCTACGAGTTTAGATCGCAAGGAAGAGAGAGGCTCTGTAGCGGATCTTGCTACAGCTGAGAGGGACCGCAAGGCAGGACTCATGGCTGGTGGCTGGGCCTGGTTCCAGTACTTTCCAATCACTGCTGCTGGGGTACACATCCTCTCTAAAGCTCAGTTTCTTTCTCTATAAACCGAGGTGGAGATTGGGAATCAGTCAGTTGAGAAAATGCAGGATGTTTGCAAGTTATAAAGTCTTTCTCAGAACAACACAAAATCC
The DNA here is from genome assembly GCA_902168425.1 of Peromyscus attwateri. NCBI lineage: Eukaryota > Metazoa > Chordata > Mammalia > Rodentia > Cricetidae > Peromyscus > Peromyscus attwateri. The sequence continues at coordinate 2,578 of CABHPP010147908.1, forward strand.
CTTATTCCCTGTCAAAGTGGCGGGAAAGGGGACTTGGTCTTCCTTTACTGTTTTCTGTCTTCCTTATGACCTCTCTCTGCTCATTCACACACACACACACACACACACACACACACACACACACACACAAACACACACACACACACCCCTATGACCTCCTAGGGGACAAGAACTCCACTTTATATTTATTCTGAGGCTTCTACTTGGCCACACACATGACTGTACAGACAGAAGCTAAGGAAACACTTGGATTTGAATTTGGGTCCAAGATATGCTTGCTAAGTCCATGCTGTACCAGGTTAGGGGTAGGGGACAGACAGCTGCATGAGGACAGGGGCTGAGTCATCCTGATTTAAGGGTACACCTTTGGGTTCCCATTGGCTTTGCACTGGGTGAGGACAGGGACAGCCACCCCTACACTGTAGGTGGACATTGAATGTAAGGTCCATTCTAATGCTGACCAAGGGGAAAGACTTGTCTTAGTGGTGAAGAAGTTTGATCATCACAGAGCTTGTGTTTTTTTTTTTTTTAAAGATTTTGTTTGTTTGTTTGTTTGTTTATTTATTATGTGTACAGTATACATGTGTTCCTGCAGGCCAGTAGAGGGCACCAGATCTCATTACAAGTGGTTGTGAGCCACCATGTGGTTGCTGGGAATTGAACTCAGGACCTCTGGAAGAGCAGTCGGTGCTCTTAACCACTGAGCCATCTCTCCAGCCCCAGAGCTTGTGTTAAAGGAAACCCTCACATGGACATGTGGGTCGCAGATTGGACCCTTCTGTGTAATGGGGGAGAGCTCATAGGTGTGCAGAGTATGGCAGGGAGGTGATGTCTGGGGAGAGTTGATGCAGGACTGTGGAGTTGATGGAGCTGCCCTGGAAGAAGAGACCTCAAAACTGTAGGGAAGAACTTGGGCTAGCCCTAGCTACAGCCAGCTTTGGTGCACAGGTTTGCTCAGCGCATTACACCAGGAACACTGAATTTATTTATTTACTTTTTTGGAATGTGCGTGTTTGCTCTCACATGACAACCTCGGTGTCATTCCTTAGCACTGCCCACATTTTTTGTTGTTTTGTTTTGATACGGGGCATCCCATTGGTCTGGAACTCACCAAGTTGTCTAGGCTGGCCGGCTAGCAAGTCTCAGGAATCCACCCGACTCTGCCTCCCCCAGCATTAGGACTGCAAGCACACACCCCTGAGCCTGACTTCTCATGGTTTTTACATGAGTTATGGGGACTCAGACTCAGGTCCAACCAATTTAAAGTCTTCTAATTTAAACGTAAAGAAAAATCCCTCTGAAGCTGTATCTCCCAGGGAAGCCAGTCAGGGAACAGGGTGGGGATGGGGGGGACAGCACATGTAGAAGTGGACAGGGGCTTAGCTCCTTGATCTGGACCTACCCCCACCCCAGACACATTTCCCACAAGTCCCCACTGCCTCCTCTACTATTCTGAAACCTTCCTGCCTCTCCACCTTCACTCAGTTTACTCTTTGCTCTATTTTGCCCAGTTCCAACGGCACCTAGACTTTCTGTTCCTCCTGTCCCTCCCTTTCTGTCCCTCATCTTCTCCCTCCCTCCCTCCCCTCCCTTTCCTTTCCCCTCCCTTCTCCCCCCTCCCCACATCTGATTACGCATCTTTTACTCCTCTCTCCAAATTGCTGACTTTTTCTGTCATTTCCACTGATGCGGAGTCCAACCAGAGACCCCTTTGATTTCAGACACCGCGCAGATGTGCCAGGCCCACTTGATTCCGTATAAGAATTCAAACCAGTGGCTTTCAGTCTGTTCCCAGAGTCATACAGCCATTGTCGATCTTTAAGTCCGAAACCTTTCATTAACCCCAAGCAGAAACCCACTCTCCTGATCAATCAATCACTTCCTAGTCCTCTATTTCGTGTCTATGGATTGGCCTGTTCTTAACAGCCCTGTGACTTCATGTACTTGTTAGCTTTCCCTGTCACTGTGACAAAGTACCCAAGAAAAGCACCGTAAGGCACGAGCAGTTTATCGCCGTGGAGAAGGCGCGGTGACGGGCTCCACTCACGGTGTTGCGGCTTACTGCATCCCAGAGAGTGAGGAGGCCAAGAGCTAGACCCAAGCCTTCCAACCCTCAAGGCCCACCCTTACGGCCTTGTATTTGCTAGCTAAGCCTCGTGTCCAGAAGGTTCCACAGCCTCTCGAAGAAGTGATAGGGACCAAGTGTTCACGCTCGTGCAGTGTGAAGAACATTTCATGTTCAAACTCCACTATCTCCCACAAGGGAATCACTATGAAGTGTTTTGTGTTTGCCTTCTTTTATTTATCATAATGTTTCAGCTTCACCCGTGTTGTGGGTTCTATCAGTGCTTCTTTTTTATGGTCAAGTCCATCGTGTGGACATAACACATTTGTTTACCCGTTCACCAGATGGCAGACATTTAGATTTTTTTTTCCACTTTGAAGTTATGATGAACAATGCCAGCAATTAGTTCACTTTCATATTTTATACTTCTTGACTGAGATGTATTATCTTTATATTGATTAGATCATATCTTTCTTTATCTCACTGGAAACATTTATTATAATAGTTGCTTTAAAATTTTTGTCAAATAACTCCAGTATCTGGGTCATTTTAGGATGAGTGTGTGCTGTCTGAGTTTGTCCTTCAAATTAAGTTGCATTTTCCCGCAAAGAAAGGAAAAAAGAAGGGGAAGGGGAAGGAAGAGATATGGAGAGAAACAGAGATGGAGTGAGAGACAGAGAGAGAATGCCACATGTGTGTGGGTACCCGCAGAGGCCAGGGGAGAGTGTTAGAGCCCCTGGCACCAGAGTGCCAGGCTGTCCTGAACCAGGGTCCTCTGGAGGAGCGGAAAGTGCTCTTGGCGGCGGCGCCCTCTCTCCAGCCCCAAGTGTTGATGTGTTTGTTAGTTAACTTGGTGGGACACAAACTTCAGACTCTGATCTCTCTGGTGGGTTGGGGCTCATATTCTGGTTCAGTTTTAGTATGTGTCAGAGTATATGTGACTTGGGGATCAGCCAGAGGATCTGGGGGGCTTTTCTCTGGCTCCGCCCATCTTGGATCATTTCTTCCACTCTTGAAGCTGCCTTCTCCTGGCTCTGCTGGGTGGACGGACAGCAGGTTATCTCTTGGAATTTTAGTCACATTGTGTTACAAATTGGCCTTAAGGCCTCAAAAATGAGAGATTTTGCTAAGTGAGGTTGATCCCTGAAAATTTCTTTCTTTCTTCCTTCCTTCCTTCCTTCCTTCCTTCCTTCCTTCCTTCCTTCCTTTCTTTCTTTCTTTTTTTCTTTCTTCTTACCTCCCTCCCTCCCTCCTTCCCTCCTTCCCTCCCTCCCTCCCTCCCTCCCTTCTTTTTATTTTTATTTTTGAAATGGGATTTCTCTGTATAGCCCTGGCTGGCCTTCATCTGGGAGATCTGCTTGCCTCTGGCTCCTTAGTGCTGGGATTAAAGGCGTGTGCCACCACACTCCTCGAAAATTTCTTGAAATTTATTATTTGACAAACACGCACGCACGCACGCGCGCACACACACGCACACACACACACACACACACACACTTTGATCACTCTCACAGCCTTGTTGCTCCCTCTCACCCCCTCCTGCTCCCCTGAACCCTGTCTTTCCTTCAATTCTTCGTCTTTTGTGTGTTACGTTTTGTTTTGTGACTAGGTGTTGAATGCCAATAAATAAAGAAAGAAAGAAAGAAAAGAAGGCCATGAGCTCCTAAGGGGTTGAGGTTTTTATTGTAGGTGTAAGGGAGAGCACAGGCCGAGGTAGAGGCACCTGGGAGAGTCCAGAGTGGACATGAACTGGTCGTGTGAGGAGAGGGGGAGGGGAGAGGGAGAGTGGAACCTGGACCTGTGGCCAAGAGGCCAAAGAGCCAAAAAAAGAAAAAAAAAGGGGGGGGGGGAAAAGGTATAACCCAAAAAGGCTGGGTTCTATAGAGAAGAGCTGGGGGAAGGGCAGCTCAGCCCCTGGGCTGGAGAGTTCAGGGTAGGGGGTGGGTGTGCCAGCCAGACCCTGTAACAGGTAGGGACTGAGGGATGCTGAAGAACCTGTGGCCAGTGTCAGCTTTGATATGCTAATAGGCATCTCAGTTATCAACACCCTCCCCAAGGCTCAGTGAACATCACTGAAGAGGGAACAGCTGGAGAATGGGGACCTGGTCATGGCCATTGCAGTTAGCCTGAGGCTAGCTGTTTGTCCCCAGTTTGAAACCTAACTGAAACCTAACAGGTGTTTAAGTAGGGTTGCCGGCATGAACGCAGGGGTGGCGGTTGATTACTGAATCACAGGTGGCTTATATATGGCTACGCCACTGAAGAAAAGGATGCTCATTCCCCGACAGCAACCATTGACTGCCCTCAGTTCCTCGTCAAGGGCTGGAGCCTCAGGACACCCTCCCCCGTCCATGCTGGAACATTGACAGGCCCCATTTCATAAAGGCCTGGTGCAGATAACCACACCTTCTGAGAACTCACCACTGCAGAAGACAGCGCCTCACAGCGCTCTGCCCTGCCCCTGGACTCCAGCTGTTCCCTCTTTAGCCAGCGATGTTCACCCAGCCTTGGGGGGCGGGGGTTGATACAGAGGTCCCATTTAGGATGGAGCCCTCAGCATCCACTTACTCTCAGCACTCTGGCTAGTTCTGTCTCTGCGTTCACTGCTGACAGTTGCAGAGAGCAGCTCCTCTGTGCAGGCCTGAGGGCAGCACAGTGCATGGGTATAACTATTCAGAAGGCAGTTGCACCATGTGTTTTGGTGTGCCAAGCTCCAACCATTGTTGTTGTTAACTTCAGGGCTGTGGGGTGCGCTCCTATTATTTGGTGCAGAGTCTGTGTGCTCTGAGGGTACCCATGGATGATGGCCTTGTTCATCGCAGAGGTGGCACAAAGGTCTCTGATTTCACGTTTCTCCCTGTCTTCCTGAGTACATTCTGGTATTTTTCCTGGTTCCACATATGTCTTGTTGTAGCTGGTCCCCTTAGTCTCTGCTAAATTGATTTTATGGGCCATTAGTGGGTCACAACCCGTGTGTGACCCATGGTGCTCTGCAGCTTGACAGACAAGGGGCAGGTGCTCCTAATGAGGCACTCACTGAACGAATAAAATGGACTTTCTCCCCTTCCACTCATGGCCCGGAGGGCTTGGTATTCTGAGCATACTGGGTGCAGAATGGTCACATGCTGTCCCAGAAACAGGGTGCCCAACTGTATTGTGCCCCGACTCCTCTGGGGTCTACAGTGACCAGATCCTAAAGTTACTCAGGGTTCATTCTTCACTTGAAACAATTCAATGACTTTTGTAATATCCTGACACTCCCCCACCACACACACACACACACTCACACACACACACACACACATACACACACACACACACACACTCACACATACGCACACTCTCTCTCAAATACATACTTTCTCTCTCACACATACACACACACACACACTCTCTCTCACACACACACTCTCACATACACATTCTCTCTCACACACATATTCTCTCTCTCATACACTTTCTCTCTCACACACACTTTTTCTCTCACACACAAACGCACACATACACACTTTCTCTCTTTCTCTCCCTTCCTCCCCCCTCCTCTCTCTCACACACACATTCTCTCTTACATACACACATGCACACACACACACATACACACACACTCAGGGCAGCAACAAAAGGCTGCCAGCTTCTCATTTTGCTATTTAAATTTGGACACACAATAATGATGCCTGCTACCTCTGGCCATGGTTTCCTAAAAGGAAGGTTATTATTTTTTTTAAAGTTTTATTGTATTTATTTAGTGTGTGTGTGTGTGTGGTGTGTGTGTGTGTGTGTGTGTGTGTGTGTGTGTATGCACTTGAACATATCTGCCACAGTGGACATCTAAAAGAAGTCAGAGGACAACTAATGGAAGTAGGTTCTCTCTTCCCATGTGGGTTCAAGGCCTCACACCCCGGTGTGTCAGGCTTAGCAGCAAGCGCCTTTACCTGCTGAGCCACCTTGCTGGCCCAGGGAAGTTAATTTTGTCATTTTAAATGCCGCATGAACAACCTCAGAGGAAAGCAGAGCCCCCAAATGAAACGTTTCCTTCCCGACAGACATACCACATGTCCATGGACAAGCACCAGGAGCCTCCACCTGGCCAGCACCCTAGGGGGCTAGACTAGAATGGCCCCCACACTTAGAGTCCCTGTATCAGATCCAGGGAGGAGGACGTTGCTCAGGACTAAGCTGCTGGGAGAACAAAGGGGTTCCAGATTTCCCTAGGGTAATTCTCTGACTGCAGAGATGCAGGTCTCACTTTGAGCCCTCTCTGTTCCACAGAATTCCCAGGCCACAGAGCTCATTTCACTAAGTGCAGCCTGCCCCCTGAGGCAGCCCATCTGCCCTACTTACCACCTCCCAGATACACAGGGTCTTGTGGCAGAGAGCAGGAGCCTGGATGGGAAGAGGAGGCTGCTAACTGAGGTGATTGCTCCCCCCTCCCCCACCAAAAAGACCCTACCCTGTTCCTGGAGCATTCTCGGGGTCTGCGGGTCCCATTAGAGCCTGCGTAATGGATGGTTACTAACGGCAAGGAGGGACATGAGATGCACACAGTCTGCTCATTATCTGCCTTGCCTCCAGGCTCCCCTTGGAGGAGGGACAGCCGGGTGGCTCACACAGGGGAGGACCAGGCTTGATGTCTTTCTTCTGCTCCGAGGAGGAGGTTGGGTGAGCATCTACCCGTCACTCCCACCTTTAATCTGACTTGCATGGGGCTGGGGTGCTGGGCTGTGGTGGAAGCCTCTGAACTGTACTTGGAAAAGGCAGGAAGATCTGGTCAGGAAAAGAGCTCCTGGTATGACTCCAGGGGAGTAGGAGGAAGAACAGTGGGTGTGGAATGGGAGGCCAGAGGGTGAGAGTCTGGAGGAAGGGGATCTTCTTCAGTTCTCAGAATGACTCTGGTCGCAGAGACAGGAGGCTTGGTGACTGTAGCCTTCATACCTGTCCATGCTCTGCTCCAAGGCACTCTTGGAACCCAGTGGGACCCAGTCTCGGCTATAGCGTCCTGGTTGGCCATGGTGACTGTGTAATAGTCTACATTTGGATATTGCCTCCCTCCCCCCATGCACCCTTTCTTGCTTGCACCCAGGCTGCTGTCCTGAGAGTCCTCAGAGCCCACTCCCCATGTGCAGCCGCTGAAGTATCCGCATGGCTGGTACATCAGGGTACCTCTGCTAACTCTCTGCTGCTAGCCATGGGGAGGTTGCTGCACACCTTTAATAACCCCATTGGGATCCTGTAAAGACTAGGGACTCAGCTGCACACCTGAGGGACACTTTGCAGCCACGGGCATGGGTCCTGCTTGTTTGGGAGGCAACCAAGGGCGTTGGCCAGGCTCATGGATGCTTTGCTAGTCAGGGACCATCTTCTTTGTCCACTCGTGGGGTGGGGGTGGGGGTGGCGTCTGGTAGGGCCAAAACTGAAGATAGGAAAATGGGGGAGGGGAAGCTTGCATCCTCTTGGAAATGAGTTAAGATTTTAATTGCAAATCTTGCAAACCCCACCGACAGCTTGATTTTAAGGGAAAAGATGAGCTATATTTAAGCTAGCCAGTTAAAGAGCCAAAATGCAGTTTACTAATTAGCTTAAAATGGAAACTAGTCCAGTGATCATAAAGATTTTTTTTTTCTGGTTAAAAGAAAAAAAAAAACCCCACAAAGCGTACCCCCCCCCCCCCATGCTTTCTTTTCATCCTGTGACCCACTGAGAACTATAGTCAGAATGCAGCCTCTGCAGGCACACTCACTGCCCAAGAGGTGAGGGCGGAGTTGCAGTCTTCATCAGGCGCGCCCTAGGCAGGATGGTGTGATCCAGCTCAGACCAACTCTAACTCCTGAGCATCTGGAGGGGTCTAGTCTCTGTTCTTAGGGAGTACAGAGCCTGAAGCAAGGTCACAGGGACCATCACGTACAGTACCTGGGTGCTGGGGAGTTTGGAGGAGGCAGGGTTTGTGTGGAGGGGAGGATAGAGGGCCTCTAGGGGTGAGTAACATTTGAGATGAGCCTTGAGAGATGGTGACTGAGAAAATAAGGGGTAGGGGGGCATAAGTCCGGCTGTGAGATGGGGATCGGGGGCAGGTGCTGAGAACAGCACATGGCCCATTTTCCAGGCAGTTTGGTGACACACAACAGGAATGAGAAGTTCCAGGTCACCAGCAAGGTTGGCCTAGCCCCACCGCTGCGGGCTCACAGGTTCTGATCCCTCTCCGCTTGACTGAGGAGGGACGAGGTTAGAGTTGAGCTCTGACAGGCCAGCTTCCAGTGTGGAAGGTACATTCTCATTTCTGGGCTATGTTCTTAATATAATTAAATATACTATTAGAGACAGGGAGCCCAAGGCAAGCATGCAACTCCCCAGTCTCTTTTTATTACCTATGTATCGGTACTGGGGTGACAGTAAGGATTATGAATAAAATGCTTTACAGGCTCACTTGGGACATATAAGAATGTGAATCGTTACGGCACAAAGAACGGCGTTTGGGAGAAAGAACATTCCCATAGCATGTTTTTATGCTATAGTTTATGTGTCTATTCCTCCAACTGAAACAGATGGGCTTTCTAAACTATGCATGCCTTTGGGGAATATTTTTCCTGCTGCTTTAAAATGGCACAATAAAATGTCCTATGATCAAAAATAAAGTCTTAGCAGGGTGACATAACTGTTCCCATACATAAGTGGGGCAACTGTGGGTTCTGTGCCCATGGATTCAGTCAACCACCTATTGGGAAGAATGTACATAAAAAGTCCAGTGTCTTTCTTTCTTATCAGGATCCCTAAATAATACAGGGTCACAGCTATTTATGCTGCATTGACATTGGTAGGTTGTGATAAAGCATCATCTGGATGTGGCTTAAGCACAGGGTTGGGCTGGAAATCAGTGGTATAGCACTTGCCTGGTGTGCTGGGCTCAAACCAGGTGGATGTGCATGGGTTCTGGGAAACGCTGTGGCTTTCTATTCAGGATTCTCGAGCATGTGTGGGCTTTGGTATTGGCAATGGGTCCCAAGAATGTCCCCTGCATATAACCAAGGGGCAACTGTACACAGACAGTGTACAGACTGTACACACTTAGTTAACACCTTTACAGATGTCGGCTATAAGTGGAGGAAGAGCTAAATCCTGTGAAGTCCATTGGTGTGGAGCCCCCACGGTGTGTACGAGCTCACTGTTGTCCCATCTGCTGATTCCCTCAGAGGAAGTTGAGAACTGATTCGTTATCACAGACTGTAGAGTTCGGTGCCTCAGTGAAAAGGCCCAGAGAGCTGTCACCCTGCAGTTCTTCTTACTCAAAGGAGAGGTCCTTCCCATTGAGAATTGATACCGTTTCTCCTCCTGTCGTCCCCCTCAGAAGACAGTTGCACAGACCTCTGTAGGTCGAGTCTGTGAAGGAATCGGCAGACTGAGCGAACGCACATGGAAGCTGGGAGGGGAGATTCAAAGATTCATATGGAGGGCAATGTGCTCTCTGTACAAGCGTGAGGACCTGAGTTCGATTCCCAGCACCCGCAGGAAAAAGAGCCAGGTGTGGTGCCAAACTTGTAATCCCAACACTGGACCCAGAAACTCTCTGGTCAGCCAGTCTGGTTATTTGTTAAGTTTCAGGTCAGTAAGAGACCCTGTCTCAAAAAAAAAAAAAATACAAGGTAGATGGTGCCTGAAGAATGATACCCAAGGTTGACCTCTGGCCTCTACCCGTATGTAAACACACACACACACACACACACACACACTATAGCTCTCGAAGTCTTAAGAATAGGTAGCAGTGACTGCCTTCATTTTCCATGTCCTTCCCATGGGCAACTGACCTTTGCGAAGCAAGCAAATGTCCAGGTGAAACAGTGCCTACCTAACTTGCAATGCCTGTTTGCTGCCTTCTGATCATTCTGGCTGCCTGTTAGCATCCTGTTAGCATGCTGCTTCTTATCCCATCCCATCCTCCTGGAGATTCTGTTCTTGTCCCGTGGTTTGGACTCTGTTCTATGGGTCCCCTTCTCATCCTCACTCTGGACAGCTCCCCCACAAGATGAGCAAGCCCTGTAGGACCTTGGCGGGAAGTCCCAAGCTAATCCATAAGTGGGTCTTTTTCTTTACTTTCTCGATAAGATTCCAGATTTCTAGTAACTTCACAGTGTTTTTGAAACTCTGCTGCTTAGAGGCAGCTTCAGATGGCATTTTAAATATGCACATATGAATATCAGTAATGTCTTCCAGTGCACAACGTGAGTGGATTCTAAGCCTTCCCAGATCAGCTGGAGTGACCATATAATGTATTATCCCTGCTAGAATACGTTAGCAAGTCAAAGGGAGACAGCTGGGCATTTGCCAGGACATAGGCAGGACCCTGGCTGTCCCAGGCCCACCGTGATGAGTGTGGCTCTAATATTAGCTGATCGTCTCAGTGGTCAGCTTGCAGCATGCCAAGAGCTGCTCTGGAGCATACAGGCAACATGATGGAGCAGACAAATGAATGTCCTCAAGATGAAATTGTCCTGTTGAGACATTGTAAACTGAAATTCACCCGCAGCATCCTATGGTGCCTGCCTTATTGTATTTGGGACATTTAGATGTTTACAGCCCCGGGGTTTCTCAATGCAACGGACATTAAAAGAAAAATAGAAGACCGACTCCAAGCCTGGAGAGATGGCTCAGCAGTTAAAAGTACACATTGCTCTTGCAGAGGACCCAAGTTCCTTTCCCAGCACTCACGTCCACCTGTAACTCCAGCTTCAGGGTACCCAACACCCTCTTTTTCCTTGTGTGAGCATCTGTACTCATGTGTACAAGCCCACATGCAGACAGACACACATACACATCCTTGAAAATAAAAATAAATATTAAAAAAGAAAGCCAACTGCAAATTGCTTTTAATTTTCCACTTGATTTCAGATACTTCAGAAGTTCATTTGATGGATGCAAATCATTAAGAAATTCTTCGAATAAATAGACATCGAACAACATTATCCTTAGAATATGACAGGTCAGCATTTTTATAATAGGGCTGTGAGGTTAGATGGTTGTAGAAAGGACTCAGTGCCTTGGTTGGTGCCGCACATACTCCTGACCCTGAGAGTCATAGGAATGCAGAAGTTGCCTTCAAGAGATGAGCTGTGGGGACAATAAAGACCCAGGACACTTGAACTTGGGACAGGAGCCATTAAGGACCAGGAAGACTGGCCTGCATATTGCTCTCTGGGTTTCTTTTTTCTCTACTAAGGATGAAAATCCTAAAGTGAAAGGGCAGGAGAAATAGCCCTCATCAGAGCCTGTGCTAGGAGAGAGCCGGGGAGAGTCACTCGGTTACCACAAGCCGTTTCTGGGTTTTCACAAACCATCTGTAATTTTGCCAGACAGAATTACAGAAAACTGGCAGGGGAGAAAAGGTCATCATTTTCCAAAAAAGGAGGAAAAGTGGGATTTGGAAATCTGGAAAATACAAACGATACATTTCATATTAATATCGGTTCTGAGAAAAGCTTTCAACAAATCTTTGAAGAGCTAGTGTGGAAATGCTTGGCAGGAAAGGCTGTTGCTAAGAGCCAAACCCATTCATGGTCTTACCAGACTAGACAAGGCCAGAGAGACCTTTCGTGACATCCCATGAATGGTATGGAGGCGACTAGGCTGGCTGAGGAGACAGTTGGGGTGACTTCATCTGTCCTTGGATAAACCTATCAGAGTATTGATAAGTAGATCAGCAGAGGCGCCTGGGAGGCCTCTCCAGCAGTCTGCCCAGCACTCTCCCCTCCCCCACCTGCTCTGCTAATGTGCTTATGGGTGACAAGGATGAAGGAGACACTGGAGATTTCTCTCTCCATGTTCGCTGCCGTCACAAAGCTGGTGGGTTAGATGCCAGATTTGAGAGTTGAGGAGATTTTGGTTGGCGAAAATGATGGATGGAAACCAATAAAATGACATTTAGCGGGAATAAAGATAAATCCTGTCTGTAGATAAAAACAAAACCAATTAGCTCAGCACAAGATGGAGAAAAATCTGACGTCAGTTCATTTGAAAGACTGATAGGATTATGATTGACCATGGTTTACTCTGAGCCAACATCCATACCCTGGCTACTCAAATAATAATAATAATAATGATGATGATGATGATGATAATAATAAAATCAACGTGAATCTCATTCACAGCAATAAGATCACAGTATTCTGGGTACTATGGGCAGGGCCACCCTGTTAAGGTCCTGTGAGGTTATCATGTGCTGGGGATGGGTCTCTATGCAGATAAGGAGTCTAGAAACCATGGACCATGCTATGTGTCTAGGTATGCAAATGGAGAGCATTATCCTGGAGAGATGCAGCCTCTCTTCTGGCATTTGAAAGTCTAATGTGTGTGATGGGAAACTGTGTTTCATCAGTTTTTACAGATGGTCTGTTTTCTTCAGCGTTGTGTCCTGGTGAAGCCTTAGAAGGATATCCTCCAGGAGAGATGGACATGCGCTTGGTTCCCACAAGCTGAGGGCCACTGTCATCAGGGATACATAGTGATGGTAGGGGATAGGCTTGAATGTGCATTCGGGTCCCCACCAAGGCCTTGCTGATGGGGCGGGAGATGGGAACTCAGGACAGGGAGAGCTTGTTGGCAAGCTCCAAAGTACTCAAGTGGATGGCCTGACTGAAATGGTCTGGCAGGGTGTGTTAGAGGCCACCACTGGCCTTTGAGGCAGGAACATCCTATGCCAAGATGTCTGCATGTCATGATAGGCAACACAATGAGATGGCACGGGTTAACTCTTGTTGGTTCAGTTAGTCCAGAAGTAATGGAGCTGACAGGGAAGATCCTTACACGGGGTATTATTGTGATATTTCTGAACATAGATGCTTCAGGCATGATGTAGGCAGACTGAATAAACTAGACTGAAAGGGTCGATGAAGGATGTTTTGGCAAGGGCATCCAGGATAAAATGTAAAGTAATATACTTAATCACTGGGACTCTATCTTTGAGAGGGGCTGAGTGTCTGTGTGTCAGGGATGCTGTAGAACAGACAGTTACATTGTCAGGCAGGCAGGAAGCCATAACTTAATGCTCCTCATTGATGAACAAATCTCTCTGCTTCTCACTTTATAGAACATTTATCATGTGTGGGTATAACATATGTATCCCCTGTACATCATATACCATTTTTGAGACAGGATCTCACTATGTGGCGCAAACTGGCTTCAAACATGTGCTTGTCCTGTCTCAGCCCTCCTAAGTGCTGGAATTGTAGCTGTGCCCCACCATACCTGATTTATAGTTTAGATTTTAGTATCAGGAGTGGAAGCTGGAGTCTGCAGACTAACCAGTCCGTGGTTCTGAGATTCTCTGATGACTGTATTTGCTTGATAGGACTCCCAGAATGAAATGCCACACACCAGGTAATTTTAACAACTCTATTGTCTTGTGATTCTAGAGATTAGAAAGCCAAGGTCAAGGTGTGGGCAGGATTCTTCCTCTGAGGACTATGGGAGAAGCTCCCCTTGGATGGTAGATGCTGTGTTCTGTCATTATGTCCAAGTATCTCAGCCTCCCTTCCTCCCTCCCTCCCCCTTCCTCCCTTCCTTCCTTTATTTATTTAGAGGAGGGATGGTTTATGTTCTGTGTGTGTGTGTGTGTGTGTGTGTGTGTGTGTGTGTGTGTTTGCACACATATACATGCATGGTTGTGAATGGGCTTATGTGACTGTATGGAGTCCAGAGGAGGGAAATGGCTATTGCTGGTCCTTGATCCCTTGAGGCAGGATCTCTCTGTGAGCCTGGAGCTCACACTTTTTTTTCCAACTAGACTGGCAGCCACCTTGGCCCGGCAATCCTCTTGTCTCTGCCTCCCACACTGCTGGGCTTTCAGGCAGGCATGGGGCCATGCCTGGCTTGTTACTGGTTGCTGGGATCTGAACTTCAATCCTCCGGCTTGCACTCTGAACTGCCATACTTTGTCTCCAGGCCTCTAGAACATTTCCATCATTCCAAACTGAAACTGTAACCCCAGCGAGCAGCAGCTTCCTAACTCTCACCTCCCAGTGCCCATCAATCATTTTACTTCCACCCACTCTAGGGAGGTCATATAAGTAGAATGCTACAGTATTTATCCTTTGGGGCTGGCTTAGTCACTCAGCATAATCTATGCGGTAGCAGGTGTCAGGATTCTTCTCCTTTTAAAGTTGAAATCATATTCCATCCCATGGATACCCCACATTTGGCTTATCCCGTCCATCACCAATGAATACTTGGGTTATCCCCACCTTCTGGCTGTTGCATCTAATGCTGGCATGCATGTGGATGTGCAAACATCTCACTGCATCCCTGCTTTTAAGTCTTTTAAATATATTCTCAGAAGTGAAATCTCTCTCTCTCTCTCTCTCTCTCTCTCTCTCTCTGTGCTGATTATGACCAGGTAACTTGGTGTTGTGGCCATAGGTGCTTTGGACAGCACTATGTTCTCTGTTTCATTCATTCCCAGCCCTAAGTGTGGTGCCTGGCACTGGGCAGATGGCTTTGGAGAATTTTGAATGAAACAATAGGTATGCAAGGCCTCACATTTCTGGGTGATTTTTTTCTTATTGTTTCTCTACGAATAAAGGCTACAAAACACCCATTTTTCCTTTCTCTCTCTTTCTTTTTTTTTTCACACATTGCACAAATGCTGTTATTAATCCCACTGAGCACTGTGGTTACATTGTCCTAGAGACTCTACCTCATTAATTATGATGACAACATTTTCTGGGCTCAGGTCACAAATTATCTCAAAGTGACGTGGAATAATAGTCTGTTAAAATGTTTGGGCACAAAAAAATCACACATTATCAATTAAGTCTTTAGAGATTTTTCTTGCACACTTTAGATCTTTTAAAAATGCTGTCTAGATTATACTTAATTGACTTAAAATGCATACCCTTCTAATTATTCTAAATTTTGCTTTTTTTTTTTTTAACCCAGATTTTAAGATTGTGGGAAAACCATGGCTGTTTAATCCTCAAGGTTAAGAGTGTAATGATGCTCTTTACTGCCTCAGAAGCAAGTGGCTTGAGTTCTGAATGGACTCTTATTTGTAATTTCACTCCAGTGGAAATAATATCCTGTAAGAAAATCTGCGCTGTGTTGCAGCTGAACTGGGCGTGTTTCTCCTTTCCCACTTCAGGGTTCTGTTTTTTTTTTTTTCCATCCTTAGACACTGGTTGTGTCAACCAAACAGCCACAAAGCACCCCAAACCAGGCACATAAGCATGGCCAAGAAGAATCAGCTTTAATAATTTGCCTGTGGTTATCATTTTCTTTCCATTCTTAAAACACCACACCTCCACGGTGTGTTTTCTTTCTGTGTGTGAGAGTGTATGATGTGTGCACTTGCTGTGTGTGAGAGTGTATGATGTGTGCACTTTTGTGTGTGTTC
>CABHPP010147910.1:0-40402 GCA_902168425.1 Peromyscus attwateri
CGTCTGTTACTGGCAGTGGGTGTCAGTCAGAAAGGAAGAGAGCCCATGACTGTGGTGTGTGGATGTCCCCGCGGACCAGCTGCACACAACTACAAAGGCTATTCCATTCAGCCCTGGTCAGGGCTGAAAAAGACTGCTCAGTTTGGGTGTGTGGTCAGTGTGCTCAGGGGTGCATCCAGCCTCAGGCCTGGCACGTAGTGGGGGACCCACGTATGTTGAGTGAGTCAATGTAAATGTGATCGCAGCTCCGTCTCCCAGGACAAACAGAATTTCTGATTGACAACATAGCCTGCTGAAACCTGCCAGAGACCTGTATTATGTGAGGTCAGCCTGCCTGGGCCTCTTTAGCAGATGGCTATAGGCTGGACCTGTTGCCAATCCCTTTCATATCCATGCATATGTGCACACACACACACACACACACACACACACACACACAGAGTGTAGGCTGGGGGTTTCACCATCAGAACTGGGGCCATGGTTGCATTTTGCTCCTCCTCGGGTACCCCTGGTATTTGCAGATTTTACTACAGCGTCTCTCCTAGCCATTCTGAGCTCAGTGCTTCTGCTAGTGTGAGGAAAGATCCTGCCTTTGGATGACATTGGCCTGGAATTTCAGAGGCTCCTGGGCCAGGGAAGTGGCCTCTTTTAGGCAAAGGAGACCCTCCCTGGTAGAAATAACATCCTGATAAGATTCCAAGGAGCTGAGCAAGTGGGTTCCTGAGTCCGAAATATATAAGGCATGATCCCTACTCCTACACTCAGGAGTCCTAGCAAGTCATGTAGGCCAGGCTGTGAGGGTCCCTTGGCCAGAGTTCTCTGGAATACTGGTCTGCTTGGTCTCCAGGGCTCAGGGGCCAGGTGTCTTCCTTGAGGCATCTGTTTGCCTGAGGAGGTCATGGAGGTGGCATCTGACCTGACCTCAAGTGGGTAGGCAGGCTGACCTGCCTGAACAGGACTGAACGCTGCTAGGAGGAAAAATCCACAGAGACCTGCTCAGCTTCTGGCTCCTCAGCCTGTCTCTCAGTCCCCCTGTCCACTCATCACGTGTTTGCCTCTGCGTCTTGGACCAGGTCCTGTGGAGGCCGGAATGCCTGACTCTGAACTAGCCACACAGCCGACCTTCTGAGTCCTGGTGAATTCAGGGCAGTGTCCCTCGGGCTGCTGAGGACCCTGAGCTCCTCACGTCATAGTGGCATTGTACTGAAAGGCAGGCACAGACTCGCTGGACGCAGGGCTCAGAGCCACATTAGTCTTACATTCTGAATCCTGCTGAGGAATGCCTTTCTGTTCCAGATGGGTTCATTCTGGAGAGCATGCTAAGCCAAACTCAGTTGTGCCTAAGGCACACAAGACATCAGTCACAGGGAGCTTTTCTTTATTTAAGAGTTTTGACATTTCATTCATCCTGGATATTTGAAGTTAATTTGGGGTTTTAAAAATACTGCTTCAAATATTTGAATTGACTGTTGAGGTGTGGGGCATTCCGTTAAGCCTTGTTCTTGAGACAAGGACCTTGCTGGCCCCTCCTAGCCTAGGTCAGAGTCCATGACAAAGGTAAAGGACACACAGAGAAAGGAGTCCTTGGTCTGGCCCTGGTGTACCCACGAGCCGAGATGTGTCGGGATGGTAGTAGATAAGACTTTTCCAAGAGGGTCTCACAGAGTCTGGTGCGCATGTGCTGTGTGTATGCTTGTGACTGTGTATGTAGGGGTCAAGAGGGGAAGAAGGACTTCCAGGGTTGCATTACTGGCTCAGGGAGCTGAAGGGCAGGTCCTGCTGTGGGCTGAGTACATTTGAGTCTTTAGAGGAGGAGAGAGAATCAGGGAACAGAACTGGGTGGAGGGGGAACGGTCTTCAAAGGAAAAATGAGAAAAACTAGTTTCTGTAGGGAAGGTCGGGGTCAGGAGACGACTAGAAAATGGGGAAGCTGAGGAGCAAAGTCCTTACCAGCCACCTTCAGTGGTGTCCACACAGCATGCCTGCAGGCCACCACGGCCCTGCTTGTCCAAGTGTGGTCACAAGGCTGTGTGCAGGATACAAGTTTAAATGCATGCTTGTGTCTTCATTTTGTTTCCCCGATTACAAAACCTGTTTATACTAACTGTAGGAAACAGGCAGAAATTTGAGGAGCACGAAGCAGGGAGTGGACTCGTGGCATCTGCCCGGCACAATGATAAACATTGTTGCTCACTTAGCATGACCCACAATGCCTGTGGTCAGGTGAGCCACACAAACAGGCAAGCCAGGACCCCTCACTTCCTACCGTACCTTCCCATCCTCCCTGTGACAAAGTTTTGTGTAGCCCAGGTTGGCTACTATGCCCAGTGTATACAGTGCTGGCAACTGAACCCAGGGCTCAGTGGATGCTAGAGAGCACTCTGCCAATGGAGTTACAGCCTCTTTGGTGTGTGTGTGTGTGTGTGTGTGTGTGTGTGTGTGTGTGTGTGTTTACAAGCACACGCTTGAGATAGGGTCTCCTGTAGCCTAGGCTGACTTTGAACATGTTCTGTAGTCAAGAATGATCTTGAACTCCTGATCCTCCTGTTTCTACCTCCCAACGCTGGGATAATAGATCTGTTCCAACACGCCCAGCTCATTGGGTCTTCCTGCCTAGGCTTCATGAAGCCACTGATTCCTCACTTTCCTGATGATCCCAAGGAGATCCCATGGAGATCCAGGCCCCCTGAGCGTCCTGCTGAGCTGTCTATCCACGCTCATCAGTACCCAAATCTGCAGCCTAGGGTACAGAGCCCTTCACAGGAGCCCATCTCTTCTGTGTGGTGGGCACCATGTCTAGACCCTGCCTGCCTGGAGTCTTGCTGGTGAGCTGGCTCTGAGGCTTACCAGGCTCCCTAGGGGCCATCACGGCGTGGGGTGAGGGGTAGGCGGTGAAGGCAGTGAACAGATTTCAACGGCATGCCTCCTGGAAACCACATCAAATGGTGCAGCTAGGAATTAATAAATAAATTTGGGAGACAAGTCAATTACCCTCCCCCTGTGCCCCTGTCCCCAGGGGCAAACAGTGGCATGTGGTTCCCAGCCTCAGCATGCCTTCCCCAGGGCAGACCAACCACTGCAGCTGGCTTCTGTCAGATTAGCTGGGCAAGATGTGACAGGCCTCTGTCCTCTGGGGAAATCACTCCTTTCCTGGGAGGTGGTGAGGACATTCCCAGGTTGCTCTGTTCCTGCCCTTTCCCCGCACCCCTCCCAGTTTTACTATTTTATCATTGAAAAAAATCAGACAGACTTCTGGTTGCATTTGAAAACACTTATTCACTCAGTAAATACTGAGGGAAGCCCTGCTAGCTACGCGCTAGAGGTTTGACCAGGTTGTGGAGTCACGGAGACACAGCTCTGCCTGAGAAAAGTTTACAGTTGTGTGTGTGTGTGTGTGTGTGTGTGTGTGTGTGTGTGTGTAAATGCGATTGCATATAGCACTTATAGCGCTTTTTGGTGGTGGGGCGCTAAGAAGGGGGTACTTAGCTTAGCCTAAAAGTCTCCTCAGAGAGCCTCCTGAGAAGGCGAGGCCTGGATATTTTGGAGGGGTGGAGAGTGCTGTTACAGACTGACTGGACCGTTTGCAAAGTTGCAGAGGCAGAGAAGAGAGGTGAAGTGGGAGGTCTATGAGGGAGTTCACCTGGCTGGATCCAGATGTGGAGTGGACAGAGAGAAGGAGAGAGGGAGAGAGGGAGGGAGTACGAGAGAGAGCAAGCTGTTGACATTTAGATCCTTTTTAGCTTTGTGTGTGTACAGTGCACGGGCTGTTATTTCTGCATAAAACAACTCCATGGAGCCCAGCAGACTCAGAGAAGAGCAATCTTCGCTCTGCTCAGCATTAGGGAGCATGAGTCCTCCAACATGTGCGGCCTCTGAATTTTCTCAGCTTGCATCCTTTAGACGAGTCCTTTAGACTGACGGTTCTCTCTAGTTTACCATGCATGACGATCACTTGAGACATTCACTTTAAGTGTGGGTGTTTGGAGTCTGTCATGGAGACCCAGGCTCTATAGCGCTCAGCAATGTCCATTTTTAATAAGCTCCCCTGGACCCACCGTGGTCAGAGAGCACATTTTGAAAAACACAATCCTAGAAGCTGGTCTGGTCCTCTTGGGGAGCTTGCTTGTGACGGAGAAGCCACCAGATGGCAGTAGTGCTTTGCGATGCGCTGAGTGTCGGTTTTTGTTTTTTTAACTGGGGGTGGTAGTTGGCCTAGAGACAGTTCTGGGTGTGTTATTTTGCAAGAATGTATAGACCTGAAGCTTGGTTGGTGATGAAGGCTCAGCTACTTGGGGGGCTGAGGCTGGAAGCTCACGTGTGCAAGATCTGCCTGGGCTACAGAGTGAGTTGAAGGCCAGCCTGAGCAACTTAGTGAGCCCCTATTACAAGATGAAGTGGGCCGGGGAATGTAGTTCAGTGGTACAGCACTTGCTCAGCACCTACAAAGCCTTGGGTTTAACTCCCAGTACAAAAAGACTATTAAAATAATTTGATCGGAAATTTCAAAGTTCAACTTTAAATTTCATTTTCAGCATCAGAACTGAGCTCTCAATACAACCATCACCAGTTACGCGTGCCTTTTTGTTTTGTTTTGTTTTGTTTTGTTTTATTTTGGTTTTTCGAGACAGGGTTTCTCTGTGTAGCTTTGTACCTTTCCTGGAGCTCACTTGGTAGCCCAGGCTGGCCTCGAACTCACAGAGATCTGCCTGGCTCTGCCTCCCGAGTGCTGGGATTAAAGGCGTGCGCCACCAACACCCGGCCACGCGTGCCTTTTGATAACCTGAAATGCGGATAGTCTGAGTAGAGTTGTGCCAAAGGGTCAATGCACATGTGGCCATGATTATTATTGGTATTATTATTTGGAGCTTTCTCCATTTTTTTTATAGCGGGGTAGAGAAGGCCTCTCTTTTTCCTGTTCATTGAATGAACAAACTTGGGGTGTGGGGTGAGGTGGGGGATGGGATGGGGGTCGAGGTCTCTCCTGGGCTCTTAGAGCAGAGAGAGGTTACACTGGTAGACTAGCAGCCGGGGCCAGGAGCCACTCCGTTAAGGCCAACTCAGCTTTCAAAGATAGCTCTTGGTTTACACTTGATTGGCATGGTGGTCCTAGTGGCCTGGTCTAAATTGGAAAATGACTGGAGAGAGCCCACAAGGGGAGAATGGGCCTCAAATAGTTATTTGAATTAGTGACTCCTCTCGGTGGCTCAGAGGTGTCCTGTTATGTGGTTGTGCCCTATCTGCTTAGTGCTTAGTACTTTCTTAGTGCGGTCACTGAGAAACATCTCGAGTCCCTTTCTGTTCCTAACCTCCTTTTTTTTTTTTTTAGTTCTCTGGAAAAAAAAAATCAGAGTGTATAAAATCTGTGGTCCCTTTCTTAACCCTAGTCAGTGGTTTCGGCCACATCTAAGTGACCATTGCTGGTACAGGGAGGCATGGGAACTCTCAACTACACACTGCTTTCTCTGCTCTCCTTCTCCCGCCGCCCCACACACTCACTCTCCTCTCTCTTCTCCTCCCTCCCTTCCTTTCTCTCTTTCTTTCCAACTAGGTCTGGATGTGCAGCCCAGGCTTGCTTGCCTCAAACTCAGGATCCCCCTATTTCAGCCTCCCAAATTCTGGGCTTACTGGAGAGTACACTCCACCTGGCTACAGAGTCTTTTAAAGATAGGGGGACACAAGATAAGAACAATATAAAATCTCTTATTACTTCATGTAGAAATTAAAGCTTGAGTTAAATAAAATTGTTAAAATTGATTTCATCAGTTTCTTTTTACTTTTTTATTATTTACTTTTATTATTTTCTTTTTACTTTTTTAAATGTGACTTCTAGAAAATTTTGGATTATAAGGCATCTTGCATTCTATTCTATATATAGGATACATTATGTTGGGAATCATCAAAATTCATGTTTTAATTGTGAAATTAAATGAATCAAGGGCCAAAGCTTGATGGCCAGTGCTATATTTGAAGTTAAAAGGAAACACACAAAAAAACTCCTCCATTTAAGTTTAAGTCCAAACTCTCATCACGTGCCTTTGGGCGGCCACGTGCATTCCCTTAGCCTCTTTCCATCACGTGTAAAACTGGGCAATGACGGCAGCCCACTTGAGCAGGTTACTTGCAAGTCACCCAAGATAACGTGTACCTATGAGACGCCCCTGTGAACTCTGAAACATCACACAGCGATCGGGTGGCTGTCATGGCTACTGATAACAACTAGCATAGGCCTAGTAACGGCCATTCATTCACATTCCCTCTGTGTAGAAGGTCCTGCCTTCGGCACTTCCAGACTCTCAGGAGTTAATTCACCGTTAAGGTTCTTTGTCGTTCCAAATGCTTATGAAATGTAAAGTGCCAATACAGGACTAAAACAGAGATTTAGCTGGGAGTTGGTGGATCACGCCTTTAATCCCAGCACTTGGAAGGCAGAGGTAGGTTGATCTCTGTCAGTTCAAGGTCAGCCTTGAATCCTAGGTCAGCCAAGGCTCTGTAGTGAAACCCTGTCTCAGAACAAAACAATAGTGATTCAAAGGCTGGGAATGTAGCTTCCTTGGTGGAGTGCTTGCCTAGCATGAGCAGACTCGAGTTCAATCCCCAGGACTCCATAAAACTGGGTATAGGGGGATGCACCTGTAATCACACCACCCAGAAGTAGAGATCAGAGGATCGGAAATTCAAGGGCCACATAGCGAGTTCAATGCCAGCCTGGGATACATGAGAGCCTGTCTTAAATAGGGCCGTGAGATGGCCCAGAGGGCAAACACACATTCTGAGTAAACCCTTGGTATGCGACTTCAAATCTCTAACCTCTACATGCTCACTGTGCCATCCTCATACTGATATAAATAAAAATTTATACACCCACACACCCCCAAAACCGCCAAAAGGACTGCAGTGATTCACTGGTAAACTCACTTCAAGGCTTATGCGTTTGCTGGAGCTCCTGCCCTCTCTTCTTGGTGATCTAGAACAGAATTGGAAAGCTAGGGGTAGAGGAAGAGGGAAAAACAAACATGACTAAGTGTTTCTGTCCACAGAGGATCTGTGTTATCAGTGGAAAACAAAGACAGACACAGATGGAAGGCTGGGAAGCCTTCGGAAGGCTGCAGAAGCCCAATGACTTCTGGGAGAACATGGAACCACATAGATGCTCCCCACCCCTCACTGCTCCTCACCCCTCACTGCTCCTCACCACTCACTGCTCCCCTCCACTCACTGCTCCCCACTAGCTCACTGCTCCCCTCCACTCACTGCTCCCCAGCAGCTCACTGCTCCCCTCTTGCTTGCTGGGTAGAAAGTTGACTCTGCTACGGCTTGGCAATTGTCTAGCTTAAGTACTTTGGTTTAGGAGGACATGGCTAGTCGGTAACACTCTGACCGGAGCCCTCACCTCACTTTATGTCTCTTCTGTACCAGCGATGTAATGGGGGGAATGAATTGGAAAACATCTATTTACATGATTATGTCTTCTTTCTTCCTCCTCCTCTTCCTCCTCCTCTTCCTCCTCTTCCTTCTCCTCTCTCCCTCTTCTTTTCCCTCCATCCCTTGCGCTCTCAATCTCTCTTTCTGGAAAGGTCTCACTCTGTATGTAGCCCAGGGTGTCCTGGAACTTGCAATCCTCCCGCCTCAGCCTCTCAAGTTCTAGAATCACAGATGTGTGCCAACATCCCTGGCTTTGACCTCATTTTTTATTTTTTTTAGAAAATAAAGATGTAAAAGTGGCTTTGCAGGTGGCGCTGTCCCCTGTCACCACTTGCTGCAGCCTTGGTCAACCCCGCCGTGTTCTTTGACATCACGGCCAACGGCGAGTCCGTGGGCCGAATCTCCTTCAAGATGTTTGCAAAGTTCCAAAGACAGTAGAAAACTCCCACACTCTGAGCGCCGGAGAGAAAGGATTTGGATATAAGGGTTCCTCCTTTCACAGAATTATTCCAGGATTCACGTGCCAGGGTGGTGACGTCACACGCCATGATGGCACCGGCGGCGGCAGGTCGATCTACGGGGAGAAATTGGAGGATAAGAACTTCATCCTGAAGCATACAGGCCCTGGTATCTTGTCCGTGGCAAATGCTGGACCAAAGGCAAGCGGTTCCCAGTTTCTTATCTGCCCCGAGACTGAGCGGCTGGATGGCAAACATGTGGTCTTGGGTGTAGCTAGAGTTTTCCTGCCTGGCCCACAGTCAGGACAAATCTCTCTCACCTGCCAGTCCCACAGCCGCTCAGACCCAACCAAGTAAACACAGAGACTTATATTGCTTACAAACTGTATGGCTGTGGCAGGCTTCTTGCTAACTGTCCTTATATCTTAAATTAATCCATTTCTATAAATCTATACCTTGCCACATGGCTTGTGACTTACTGGCATCTTTACATGCTGCTTGTCCTGGCGGTGGCTGGCAGTGACTCCTTCTGCCTTCCTGTTCTTTCTTTTCTCCTCTCTGTTAGTCCCGCCTATACTTCCTGCCTAGTCACTGGCCAATCAGTGTTTTATTTATTGACCAATCAGAGCAACACATTTGCCATACAGACCATCCCACAGCACTTGGGGAAGGTGAAAGAGGACCTGAGGATCATGGAAGCCATGGAGCATTTTGGTCCAGGAACGGCAAGGCCAGCAAGGTCACTGTTGCTGACTGTGGACAACTCTAATTCTTTCGACTTGCAGGCATCTTACCCACCAGACCAGTCCTTCTGTCGCTCAGCAGAGCACCCCCACCCCATCTGCTCACAGTGCCCTGTAATCTCCGCTCTCACTGAAGTTCTTTGGAGTCCATATTTCCCACATTCCCCTCCAAGTCCAGCTGGATTGCAGAGTTAAGTTTATGATTATGAATAAAAATTAAATAAGAAAAGAAATTAAAAGTTAAAGATTTCGATTGAAAACATAGAATTTACCATCAGAATTTCTTTCTTTTTTCTTTCTTTCTTTCTTTCTTTCTTTCTTTCTTTCTTTCTTTCTTTCTTTCTTTCTTTCTTTTTTGTTTTTCAAGACAGGGTTTCTCTGTGTAGTTTTGGTGCCTGTCCTGGAACTCACTCTGTAGACCAGGCTGGCCTTGAACTCACAGAGATCCGCCTGGCTCTGCCTCCTGAGTGCTGGGATTAAAGGCTTGTGCCACCGCCACCCAGCCAGAATGAATTTCTTTTTGATACCATCTTTTAATCATGCTTTCTTGCAGCCCAGAGGATGAGCCTTCATACTTCCCGCTGTGGGAAGGAGAGGGGAGACAGTGTCTTGGGCTCCAAGCTGATGCTCACAGCTCATTTGTGAGATAAAGGTGTGGAAATCCACACACAGAGAAATGGGGCAAGGCGTGGCAGGGGAGAAAGTAGAGTTTATCATGCCTCAGGTGGGGGGCGATTCACACACAATGGCAAAGAAGGCAGTTAGAGCTTCCTTCCCAGACCAGGGCTGCAGGGAAGTCTGTCTTGAGAGGGGCTGGTTTCTTTCCCCCAAGGCCCAGACCCTGTTAGGACAAGAGGCACTGGTTTGGCGGATGGGACTTGCTTTACCTTATGGGAGTTGGAAGAAAGAATTCCCCTCGAGGTCAGCCCTGCACGCACCTGTGGGACCCCATCAGAATGAAGGTGGAGGCTCTGTCAAGGGGGGCAGAGGGAGTGCCTGAATTTGGCCTCCTTTAGCTGCCCTGGGCTGTCTGTGGGAGTGAGTGGCATGTAGACGATTCATGAGAGCGAGGGAAAGTGCTCGCAAGTGTGCTTGGGAAGTTTAACCAGAAGGATGGACGGTTGCAATGGAAGAGGAGAGCCCGATTACTGAGGAGCCCAGGGCAGAGTTTGTATACTGGACATCTGATGCCCAGAAGCGACCATGGGAGAGACGAAGCCTCCACACAGGCAATAGAAGCAGAGCAGGAATTCAGATCTTGGGCTATAAGCATGTGATTGAGACTTGGCTCCGAGACAGGAGCAACTAGACAGAGCACCAGTCAGCATGTGCTAGCTAAGGCTGCAGTAACAAATGTGCCTGAGTCTTAAATATAGCATTTTGTCTCTCACTCATGGTACATAATTGGACTTGCCCTTAAACCCGTACCCCTATCTTCGTTCTGGGAGCCAGGATGAAAGTCAGCCTTTGTCTGGGTCCTTTGTGGAGGGGAAGACAGCGGAGGGCTGGTGGAGACCAGAATATATTGGTTCTTTCTACATGTGCATGAGTTCTAACATGGCATTGGCCAAGGCCAGTTACACAGCACTCTGCCAGGTTGGTGAGGAAAGGGAGTGCCTCCTCCAGGAGTCATCCCAAGTTTCCAGGGTCTGGAGCAGGGATGGATAACCTTCTTGCAGGCAGGGGAGGGAGAAGCTATGAGCACAACGGCCTATGTCCAGCAGTGATGCCTCTCTTCCCGCAGGGCTTCCGAGCATCCACTCCTCTCCTTTGCCTTTTCCACTCTTAGAGAAAGAGAGGCAAGATCTACCTAGAAGCCGTGGCTCCAAGAGCCCGTCTGAGACCCCGGTGGACTGGCTGGTGGGAGTCAGACTTGGCTTAGACCAGGGGGGCAAATGAGAAGCAGCTGTGTTTCCTGTCACCATGGAGAGGCCTAGTGGCTTCCAGCCACGGCCAGAAGTTGCAGGACCAAGAGCTGAGGGGCTGCCTGCCATTCCCTTGCCTGACTTCCTGTGCTGGGGGAGGAAGGAACTTTCTCTACAAAATCGAGCTGTTCTTCACCTCACTGCTATGTTCAAAGGACTGGACTGTTTTGCAAAGACATTATCTGTCTGTCTGTCTATCATCCATCTATCTGTCTGTCTGTCTGTCTGTCCGTCCGTCTGTCCGTCCGTCCGTCTGTCCGTCCGTCCGTCTGTCTTTTGAGCTGGGATCACACTGTGAAGTCCTGACTGGGCCTTGTTGTCTACCAAGCTGGTCTTGAACCCACGATGATCTTTCTGTATCTGCCTCTGCCTCCCTTTTTAAAATATAAGACACCTTACTTGATCCCTCCACCAACTGATAGAGGTAGGAAGACAGGACCGAATCATCACTATCAAATGAAGAAACTGAGATTCAACGAGAGAGCAAAGGATGTGTCTGAGACCATACAACCAGCCATCGACGGAGATCGGCAGGGACTGAGTTCTTTTTCTCGGGGCTAGGTATTTTCTGTGGTGTGGATTGCAGAGACAACCTGGCACAGAGGTGCAGGAAGGGCAAAGCCTGGGAGCACCAGAAGTGATGGCTAGGGCTGGAGATTTGGAGTCCGAGGGCTGACTTTAGGAGGCTCTCCATATCATTCTCCAGTAAGTTAACTAACATTAAGGAGTCTTGGTTTCCTCTTTTATAAAATAGGCTGAAAGTTGGGGTCCACACAAAAGTTAGGCATTAAGAACAGAGGGTACTAGAAGGTGACTGGGGGCGGAGATTAGGTTATGAAGTGGGAACTCTTACAAATAGCTTTCATACCCTTGTAAAGAGACACAACAGAGTGTCCACCGTAAAAGCACACAACAGGAAGTAAATAATATGCAACCAGGAAGAGGTCCCTCACCAGAGCCCTACCATGCACCCTAATCTCAGACTTCTGGCTCCCAGCTGTAGAAATAAATGTTGCTTAAGCCTCCCAGATATGATAAGTTGAAAACTTTAAAAAAATGTTCATTTTTATTATTCTAAGTTTTATATATATATGTGTGTGTGTGTGTGTGTGTGTGTGTGTGTGTGTGTGTGTGTGTTGCATGTGTGTGCAGGTGCCAGAGGAGGTCAGAGGCATCCAATGCCCTGGAGCTTGAGTTGCAGGTCGTTGTGAAGTGCCTGAGGTAGGTGATGGGAACTGAACTCAGGTCCTCTGGAAGGACAGCAGCTGTTCTAACCCACCGAACCATCATCTCTCCAGGCCCTAAACTTCGTTGTTAATCGTGTGAGTTTGTGTGTGTGTGTGCACATGTGCAGCTGTGCATGCGTGCCACAGGGTGCTTGAGGGGGTCAGAGGTCAACTTGGTGGCGTTGGTTCCGCCTTTATATAGGTTCCAGTGACCAAACTTAAATTGCTAGGCTTTCGTGGCAAGAGCTTTTACACGGTGGGCTGTCATCATCTCACCCGCCGAGGTATGGTTTGCTTGTTTGTTACAGCAAGCTAAACTAAGACAATGCTCTTTCCACGTCACCTAATAAGGCTATCAATGAGTATAACAAATGAAATAATGTCACTGAGAAATGGTCACAGTCTGCAAAAAAGCAGCCCACCGGCTTGTCAGCTCCATTCCAGGAAGTGGGGGCCAGGCCCTTCAAACTGTGTACTCCCTTCCTCCTGGGGGGACTGAGCACCCCAGAAATAGGCTGCAGTTTGCTCCTTCCTGCTTCCCCTGGGATCAGGGCTGAGTATTTCCTCTTGCAGAAACAAACAAGAAAGTCAGAACAGCCAGCCTGGGCTACCATGTGAGTTCCAGGAAAGGCACAAAGCTACACAGAGAAACCCTGTCTTGAAAAACCAAAAAAAAAAAAAAAAAAAAAAAGAAAAAAAAGAAAGTCAGAACAATTTCATAAAACACTAAAGCCTGACCCCACTTCTCCCCTGTCGCCCTTCTGGGGTGGATGGGATGTGGCTAGGGACTGGCTTCGGCTGGAGCTCTTGCGGATCAATGACTTGCTGCGGCCTTGAGAGAGGCTTGGCTGTTCTGTGTCATCTGTTCAACTGGCTGCAAAGAGAATGACTGTGGCTGGGTGTCCCGAGGAGTGGGACCCTGATTTTTCCCTGGAAGCAGGACAGAGAGGAGAGAAGCCCAGCTCCATCAGGAGGGGGCTGCCATGGTCTGAGAGCACCCGGGGCTTTCCCTGGACAAACCCAGAGAAAGGCATCCTAATCTTCGTGGAGACAGTTTTCCGTTCCAGCCAATACCTTTCCGGCCATGTGCAAAACAGAGTTCAGAATCCCAAGTCTTTTCTCTACTGACCCGCAGGTCAGTTTTCTGTGCGTGTTTATCTTTGTCTAGAGAGGGAACAACTCCCAGTATGTTGGCCCTGTGATATACACATACCTGCTCCAGACAGGCACAGGCCTGGTTCTGCCCCAGCCATGGTTATGGTAACTGTGAGCCTGGGGTCTTCACTTGAGATAGGCCAGCCTACTGCTTTGCCTGTGTCTCCTCAGCCATGTTTGGGGGTGGGGAGGTGTCTTTATATTTAGAACTCAGCAATAGCAACAAAGGGGATTCACTGAATAGATAGAAACCTATATTACAGTTTCCAGGCAGATAAAATTGACATATCCATGGCAGTCTCTCACATAATATAAAGTAAATGCCTGGTGTTAATTCCCGTCCATTTGGGGAAAATTCCCAACCATGTTCTTGTCCAGGCTTCCAGACTTCTCCAGGCTGTGCTTACAAGACCCTTCTCTTATTCTAAAGCCTCTGAGTCCCACATGGTCCTTTGCCAGCAAGATCCTTTCTTCTTGGGGTCCTTGGCCCAGGAAGTTTCAGGCTCTCCGTTGGCAGCGTCCCAAGGTTAGACTTTTAAATACAGAGTTTGGCAGGCATCTCTTCACTTACTGTTCGCTACATTGCATACAGGCTTGTCTGGAGACAAAAAAAGTGTGTGTGTGGGGGGAGGGGGATCCCAACCAGCATCTGTTCTACTAACTAAGCCTGCAGCACCCAAAGCTTTTCTTCTGCTACCACTGATGTAGGGGGAGTTAGATTGGCAGCCCCAGGTTCTGACAAGGAAGGCGTGATTTCTCAGGTGAATATTCCGTCAACGTCTTCCCCTTTGTGTGTGTGTGTGTGTGTGTGTGCGCGCGCGCGCGCGCGCACATGTGGACCAGAGGTTGACATACGGTGTCTTCCTCACCTTATTTTTTTAATAGTATTGTTTATTGTTTGACAATTTCATACGTATATCCAGTGTCTCTCCTCCCATTGTCTAACACCTACAACACAATCTCCTCCTCCTTCACCCACTCCATTTTTTAGACAGGGTCTCTCACTGAGCCTGGAATTTAATCTTCAGTTAGACTGGCTGGCCTGACTTATCTCCAGTTCCCCAGGGCTTGGCTTATGGGTATGGGCTACTGCGCCTGGCATTTTCATGGGTGCTGGGGCTCAGCCTCAGATCCTCACGCTTGCCAAGGGCCACGAGTCACAAGGTAGCTCTCAGTATTTCTGGATGCCAACAGCTCAGGTAGGACTGCCTCCACTCCCTTCTTCCGGTCTTCCTCTACCTTAGCCCAGGGCTAGGATCCTGCAGTTCGGTGATCAGCTTCAACAGCATCCTTGGGAAATCGTCCAGGTTCTTGTGGCTGTGGTGGCTGCCAGATATATGGTGCCATCTCCAGGGCTTCCTCTGAGCATCATGAAGAAGACACCTTGGTCTGGTCTGAGGTCACAGAAGCATGCCGCTTTCTTTCCTCCCATATTTCATCTTATCCTTTATGGGGAGAATGAGTGCAGGCTGAAAAGCAAACATCCTAAAAGCCAGAAGAAAGATGCAACAGATAGATGACCGATTCTCCAGCGAGACTGCTGAATCCAGAGGTCCACAGAATGAAGCCCCGAAGCCTGTGATTGACTTCCAGCTACGACTATATGGAAGCAAAGCAAAGACAGAGGAGCAATAGGGGTGCTTTGAGAAACACAAGCCCGGGGGGATCTAATCCCCTGATGACTTGTAACAGAGAGCTGTCTGCAGCAAAGGGGAAATGCACTCAGATGCGATCTTGGAGAGGCAGGCAGGCAGGAAGAATAATAGAAAAGGCAGCCGTGAAGTGGGCGTGGTACAGACACCTGCAGTCCCAGAACTTGGAATGGCAAGGTAGGAGGCAACTTAGCAAGATATTATCTAAAAATAAATAAATAACTGGACGGCAGTGGTGCACGCCCTTCATCCCAGCACTTGGGAGGCAGAGCCAGGCGGGTCTCTGTGAGTTCAAGGCCAGCCTAGTCTACAGAGCAAGATCCAGGACAGGCTCCAAAACTACACAGAGAATCCCTGTCTTGAAAAACCAAAATAAATAAATAAATAAATAATCAATCAATCAATCAATTAAGGATGGATGTATCACATGTATGCATGTACTAACAAAGGGAAGAGGCCATGAATTTGAAAGAGAGCAAAGATGAGTCTGGGGAAGGGTTAGAGAGAGGAAAGAGAAGGGAGAAATGATGTAACTATAATATCCAAAATAAAAGAAACACATGCAAAAAAAAAAAAAAAAAAGATGGCTGGAGCTCGGGGGTAGAGTGTTTACCTCCCATGTGTGAGGTACTGGGTTTAATGCCCAGTACCATAAATGTGCACACACTCCCTAGATAAAAAAATTAAAAAAAAAAAAAAAAGGCCTTTGTGGACTTTGTATTAGTCCAAAGTGTATATATATATATATATATATATATATATATATATATATATATACATATAAAAGATGATTCCTTGTAGGGTCTGAAACAGATACTTGACACATCTGAAACGCACGGCCTGTGTTGGTGGATGTTCTCAAGTAGAGTTAAAACAGTGCGTGGTCCTTATATCATCCAGGAATGGTAGAAACACTGCATCAGCCGCCGCCGTCACTGAGACGAAATGCCCGAGAGAAGCATCTTAAGGGCGGAAGGGCTTTAGGTCTCAGTTCAAAGAGACTCCACCGTGGTGGGCAAGGCAGAGAGGCAGCGGTGGGGGGCAGTGGCCACACCCCCTCCTGAATACTAACGCTTAGCTTGCTTTCTGCTTTTTTTTTTTTTCCTTTTGATTGAGTCTAGGGCCTGGTGAAATGGTACCACCCACATTCAGGGTGGCTTCTCCTCTCTCAGCTGAACTCTGGCAGCACTCCCTCATAGGTGTCCCTGTAAGAGGCCCTGTTTCAAAAACACGGTGGTTGGGTCCTGAGGAAAAACACATATGGAGGAGATTGACCTCTGACTTCTATATGCTGCAACGTGTGCACACACCCACACACCCCACACAAGCTAGAAAGAAGGACCCAGGCAAAGGGAACTGGAAAGAGCAAGTTTAGATAACTCTCTCCAGAAAGCTTGCTCTCCAGGGAAATAAGCAGGGAGCGGTCGAGTATATTTTTCTTGCTGGAAATTTTTGTTTTAGGATGAGAGGTTTGGGGACACATTTGTGCGCGAGTGAGGATAGCCCATCCAAAGAGAGGAGAATTAAGGTGGACGGAAGAATGACTGAGGTGATATTTCTAATAGGTGAAGGAGCAGGATAGAGTGGTGTTATTGTGGATTTCATCCAGGAGGAATGCCTGCCCTGATCGGTAGGTCTTTGGTAAATCTAGGGGTGGCCCACCAACACCAGCTCATTATTTCTCCCTGTCCAGCTTTGTAGGCTGTGGCTTTGAAGCCGACCGGACTCCTCTCTAGAATCTAGGGATCTCCCTTTAAGCAGAGAGAAGGTTCTCAGCCTCAGGAAGGGCTGGAAACAGCTTTAAAAAGCACATTCTTTGATAGGTTAAAAATATGTGGGGTTTGTGTGCATGTGTGTGTGTAAGGCTTAAACTTTGGTAGGAAATGGTTGTGGTATTTTTCTTTAAATGAAAAGACACCATTGTGATCTGAACTTTGGAAAATATACAGCATCCCGGTGCTGGTCTCCAGGGCTTGGCTCTCCTGAGTTACTTGCAGGGTAACCACTGCATACCCAACTCCTCCCCATCAGGAATCCGGGGCCGGAAGAGCTTATTGTTGCCCGCATCAGCCTCTACCCCTGACCAGATCCACAGTTTGCAGGGCCCAGTACAAAATGAAAACGTAAGCCTACAGCTCAAAAATGAAGAATTTCAAGGTAGTGGTACAAAGCTTTTCAAACACTGATGATGGTGACCCAGCCTCCTGTGGGCCATTCTCAGCCAGCTGGCTAAGCCAGAGTTTGTGGAGTACCTCTCCTAGGTGTAGACTCTCGGAGCCCAGATGGCATAGGGCAGACTCAAGGCGTCTACCATCTTGGGTGTCTACATACCGCAGCTGGCAACAATTTCCTGGCCTGGCTCTTTGCTCCAGTTCCCACCTCCCCCTCACATTTCCTTGGTCATGAAAACTTTCTGGTTTCATCTGGGCTTGCTTGTAACCTGAGGGTCTGGGGACCTGGGCTGCGCAGCTGTGTGCAGTGCCGGGCCACTTGGCGCGCCCTGAGCTGTTTACAGGCCTCCTCCTCCTCACAGAGCCTACTGTAAATAGCAAAGTACAAACACATGCTGGGCTTGCAGCAGATTAAAACTGTCTGCCGCTTTCCCTGGATCTTAACACATAGCAGTTTGTGTTTATGTAGCATGGATTTCCCTGCCTGCTACTTACGGAGTTATAGCGTGCTTTTTGCTAAGCAAGGCCTGACCACGTGGGCTTTCCAGAGCACCGGGAGGCACCATGTTGAGACTTCCAGAGCGCATTCTCAGGGTCAGGCTGACCTCAGTTGCCCAGACCGGAGCTGTGCTTTGCAATACAGTGGTAACAAGCCACTCGTGTGGCTCTTGAGATGTGGCTGGTCTTCTTGAGCAGTATTGTTCATGTAGAATGTACAGTGGCCTTTGCTGGTTTAGTGTAGCAACAAAAAAATCATATGTTCTTCTTTCTTTTCTTTCTTCTTTCTTTTCTTTCTTTTTTAACTTTGGCTACATGTTAAAACGATAGCATTTCTATAAAATGGCTCAAATAGAAGATACTAGGATTAATTTATTATTTTTCTTTTATCTATTTTTTCATATTTCTTCCATTTTAAATGTAGCTACTAGAAAAGTTTTTTATATGTGCGGATATGCATATCATATACTTGGGGCTTGTATCTCATTTCTCTTGGCTAGCAAGCACTCCAAATCTCTCCCCGTACTTTCCTTGCTGGGCCTGTGTAGGACACATGCATACATATAAGAACACATACACACAAACCACACACACTCCTGAGAACCTTGAAAGGTAAGCCAGGCCAGTGAGATTATGTGACAATCCCCAGATGCTACCTTTTCCAGGAAGCCTCCTCAGAATACTGCAGAGCCCCCTCTCGGAGGCTTTGTTTGGTCAACGGGAAGCAATCTGCCACATTGGTTTTACTGAGCCTGTCTATGGAACATCTGGTGGTTTCCAGGCAGTGAGACATAGTGACAGAGAGCACAAGCTTCACTCTTGGATTCTAGGCCTGGTCCTAGAATGTGTTCCTGAGTAGGTAACGTATACTCTCCACGCCTGGGTCTTCTTATCTGGAAAACAAGAATTGTGACAGGCAGGTGCAGAGGCAGGCTGGGGGTCCCGTCTCTGTAGCACAACCTTGCTCCTTGTTCAACGGACAAGACATGGAACGCCTTTAGCATGGAGGGATGGCATTGTTGTAAGCCTACCATGGAGGCAGGGCTCATGTGGCCTCTGGACTGTCACAGAGTTCACTGGCCTCTGAGAGAGGAAGGGGAAGACCCTGGAAAGGGAAGAAGAGGGACGGGGATCCCAGGGAGCCCCAAAGCAGAGAGGCCCTACGACAATGCTGCTAAGAGCTGGAATCTAGACAGTCAGCATGGCCAGGCTGGGTTGAGGGCTGGGATTGGGATGGGAACAGGAAGACGTGTAAGACAAGGACAAATGCACTCAGTGTTCCTTCCTAGAGCTTCCCCGTCCTGGGGCCCACCATGACACACGGTCAGGCAGTGTCCCACCCTAAGTTACTCTCTCTTGTGTAAAACAGTGGTTTTCAGACTGGGCATTGGCCCAAGAAACTCCACTTCGAGTGCGGCATGCAGCTTTTGACTCCGTTTTGAGGATGGAGGATGACGCCGTACCTTGGTAGTCACGTGAGCGGCACCATCTGTTGGAGCCAACCACATGATTGAGACTGATGAATGACTTATTCTTGGGTGCCACCCTCTAATAAATTGAGACTGCAGGAGCAAATGGCATATTAAAATCATGTCAAGAAAACCAGATCGGAAAAGGTGCAGCTCCATGGAAGGACCCCCAAAAGAAGAGGACCCTTAACCCAACAATAGCAATGCTCCCCCCCCAGCTGGTCGCCTGGTCACCCGGCTTGTGCAGAAGGTGTGTCAAGGGACTGAAAGACAGAACTCCCAACTGTTCCCTGGGCTTCCGTTTGGTGTGGTCCCCACTGCTGATGCAGCCTGCTTGAATTGTCATCTGCCCGTCTTCCTGTTTGTCTGTCAGGGTCTTCTGTCTGTCCATCTATCGGACCTGGTCCTGCCCTTTGCCCCACTGGCCTCCACAGTCCTGCAGTGCCCCAGCATTTAGACTCCTTTCCCGGAACTCTGCTCAAATTCCAGTCAAGACTCGCAGACCTCCCACCTTGGTCCATATTCTTACCCCTGTGGAGACTCTTTTTTGGTTGGTTGGTTGGTTGGTTGGTTGGTTGGTTGGTTGGTTAGTTGGTTGGTCTTGTTGTTGTTGTTTCTTTGAGACAGGGTTCCTCTGCAGCTCTGACTGTCCTGGAACTCACTCTGTAGACCAGGCTGGCCTTGAACTCACAGAGATCCGCCTACCTCTAACTCCCCAGTGCTGGTATGGAAGGCGTGCACCACCACAGCCAGGCCATTGGAGACTCTTTTTGCTGTTTCCATGCCTCTCTGGTCCCTTTTGAAATCGTTTGAACTCTTCTGTGGCCTTTTTTTTTTTTCTTCCCCTCTTCACTCTGTGTGTGTGTGTGTGCACGTGATGTATGATCTGAGAGTTAATATTAGCAGTTAAGATTGTAGTAAAAGAGCCGGTGTTGGCCTTGGCCCGAGCTATCCAGGAAAGAGAGACTTCTTGCTAGAGTACTGCCAGCAAAAGAGCTGTACCTTGTGGATTTCTTGTTATTCAACAAATTCTGACATCCTGGAAGGACACACATGCACTCATCTCTGTTTCTGACACAGCACACTTACGGCATCAAGGCTGGTCGAGGAAACCCAACCACAGTCCAAACCCTATTTTGGAGGTAGGCCAGAAGATACTAGACGTGTTGGGCCATTTTCTTCTTGCAGTCCTGCCCCCATAAAGTAATGGCCTCATGGTAATGTTTGCTGATAAAACAAACAGATCCGTAAATTTCCCTGCCTGAACACCACAGAGGCTAATTCTCACTCAACTGTCTAAACTGTCGGATGTGGGTGGTGCTCCTGGGGGGGAGGAGGCCATCCATGTGTCGACTCAGGGGCCCAGGCTCCTGAACTTATGGCCTCAGAGTCTTCTGCATCCAGTAGGCAGACTGGAGAGGGGAGGTAGGAGATACACGCTCATCTCACTCACTTGGCCTGGATGAGGTTCCCTCGGTGAAGACTTCGCTCACAGCTCCATCTCCATGCTTTTGGCCACTCCACTCTGTACACAGAGCTGAGCCCAGCGCCCGGCATACTTCCTCCCCGGCAGGCCTCTTAGCTCTTCCTTTTGTTTGTTTGTTTTTGTGTTTTTGAGACGGGGTTTCTCTGTGTAGCCCTGGCTGTCCTGGAACTCCCTCTGTAGACCAGGCTGGCCTCGAACTCAGAGAGATCTGCCTATCTCTGTCTCCTGAGTGCTGGAATTAAAGGCATGTGCCACCACCACCCGGGCACTCTTAGCTCTTCTTTAAGCTCCTTGCTAGTTATTGGTCCTAGGCCAGGCTCTAAGAGGACTTCCCACAGTAGCACATGGATGCTCCTGAGAGAAAATGGATGGCATAGGTCGACACTCTCAAGGAGCTGGTATACACACCAGAGTCTCGAAACTTTAGACATCCTGAGTATTTCCCAAGCCTCTTTCTCTTAAGAGATCCTGGGATCTACCTAGATGTAGCATATAGGCAGGACAAATCGGACCTGTGGCTGGGTCTGGTGTGGGCAGCTGAAGGCGAGTTCAGAAAGGCTTCCTGAGTCCCCTTGCCTGGGCCACAGACAGCTCAGAGACACATCATAGCCCCCCTTCAGGCTGCTCTCCCCTGGGCCTGGTTATCTGTGCCTAGTAACTGTGCTGGTCAAATCCAAAGTCGCCATCAGTCAGGGCTGGATCCAAGGAAGAGGCGTGGGTGGGGTTCAGGCATGTCACGACCTGCTCTCACCCGGATCCAGCCGGGGCTTCTGGTGCACCTGCAGACAAAAGGAAGAATGCAAAGAATAACCAGGCTGCCGGACGTCAGGTGCTCGTGAGTTTATGACGAGATGACCAGATACCTCATGAGGAGACTATCAGGCCTCTGACAGAGGAGAAGCAAAGGATGGATGCCAGGGGGGCTGTCATGGGTGAGTCACTCTTTTTCTCTGGGGCACTCAGAGGAGGCGTCCTGGAACTTAGAACTTGCAGGAAAGGGTGGGGAGCGCGGGAAGAAAGGCTCTCTCTGGCGTTCCCACTTGTTTCTACGTGTGTGGTACTTTATCGTTCCAAAGCCAGCGAGACAGGTGAAGCAGAGAAGACAACAGTCGCCTCCATTTTTTTCAGGGAGAAGAGACACAAACAAGCCCAGAGAGGCTGCGCCCCTTGCTCAAGGTTGCACAGGAGTTGGTAAGAACACAGGTATCCTGCCTACCAGTGTTTTTGTTCTTGGGTAAGTTTGACAAATGTGTCTCTCCCTCAAGGGCTGGTCAGGGTAGGTCCCCAGGTGGGGTGAGAAAGCCCTGGAAAAGGCACAGACTCTCCCTGGAGGGCATTCTGAGTCTGGGTGCTCAGCCTCCTTTCAAGAACATGTGTTTCCTGTTTTCTTTCTTCCACCGGCTCAGGACAGAATAGGGTTTTCCTGAGCGGAAGAGCCCTGAAGCCCTGGTTCAGTCCAGTCAGCTCTAAATGGTCTGGGGCTCCCAGCTCTGGTCACTCTGGAGCCTGAGCCCCCCCACCCCCACCCCCAAGTCAGAGATGCTCAGACCATTATTGCTCCTAACTTCATTCTCTCCTCACCCCCCAGATCTTGAACCCAGGGTCTCGACTCCCAGCTGATACTTTTGGAGTCTCCTTTGCACATAAAGGAAGGTCCTAGAATTGGTGTTGCCCTGGAATAGAGAAGCCAAGGCAGAGCAAGATCGTAGCTAGCCTAAGACCCAGGGTAGTCAGCGACTTCACACCTCCTCCATGTTTACCTCACTGTTCTCATTCATCCTGAGTGGAGGCTGAGGTCAGGCCCCACCCCAGTCTTCTGAACAGCACCATGTGGAGTTGGTAAGGTCCAGGCCATAACGATTATGATATAGAGTTTGTAGATGCTGACTGAACATCTTTTTCTACTGTCTGGTTCAGGGTTGTCTTTTCTTAGAATATATCTTCGTCAGTCCAGGGAGATACCACTAGGCCTGATGATCTGGCTTCAAACCCTGGGACCCATATGGTAGAAGGAGAGAACCAACTCCTGAAAGTTCCCTTCTGACTTGCACATGTGCACTGAGATGCACACACACACACCAACCACACACACACACACACACACACACACACACTACCCACACTTTACAATATATATGTATATATAAATAAATGTAATGAAAAAATAAAAAGGATATACCTTAGTCTGTTTTTCCTTTTTTAAGATTTATTTTAGCCAGGCAGCAGTAGTGTATGCCTTTAATCCCAGCACTCGGGAGGCAGAGCCAGGCAGATCTCTGTGAGTTTGAGGCCAGCCTGGTCTACAGAGTGAGATTCAGGACAGGCACCAAAACTACACAGAGAAACCCTGTCTCAAAACAAACAAAAAACAAACAAACAAAAGATTTATTTTCATTTTTAATTGTGCGTACAAATATATGTGCGTGCGTGTGAGGGGGGGTGCATGTGTGGGGGCAGGTGTCTGCAGAGTCCAGAAGAGAGTATAGATCCTTAGGAACTGGCTAGAGTCACACGTGCCGTGATCTACCCTGTGTGGATGCTGGAAACTGAACTTGGGTTCTCTACAAGAACAATACCCCTGCTCTTAACCACGGAAGCATCTCTCCAGCCCCAGCTTGGTCTGTTTTGTGTTACTATCACAAAAAGACCTGAGGCGGGATACATGATCAAGAAAAGAGGTTTTATTTCGCTTACAGTTTGGGAGGCTCAGACGCTGCGCTCCGGTGGACCACTCTGTGTGGCTTCCGGTGAGAGTGCTCTGTGACAACTTGGCGATGGTACCCCACAGTGGGGGCACGAGCAAGGTGGTGGAGTGCTGCCCTCATAGCTACTTGGTTCCTGTGAGGAACCAGCCCACTCTCTAGGGGTAGGCTTCTTCTGAAGGGGCTGTTCTCACGACCCAATTACTTCTCTCTTGAAGGTCTCACCATCTTTCCAACACTGTTGCACCGGGGACCAAGTCTCAAGCATGGGTGACAGAGAATCTGTATCCCATTCATGGCAGAATGAATGTAAGGAAGAGTTAGAAGAAGCATATGAAGTCTGCAGAACCGTGGAGCTCAGTACTGGTGTAAATATAAAGGAGAAAGCTAGCTCCCCACGATGGCTCCCAACCTGCATCCAGGGAATAGGAGAAAGCAGCATTCTCCCGTTCTCTGCCTGCACCACTTCCTTCCTCCCCTCAGAGGGAATTTCCTGAACTCCTTGGAGAGCTGGTTCTCTGTCTTGGAATTGCTCTTAAGAGTAGAGGGTGCGGAGTGGAGAAATGGCTCGGCCGTTAGGAGCACTTGCTGCTTTCCCAAAGGATCCAAGTTTGGATCCTAGTACCCACATCAGGCAGCTCACAGCCACCCTTAACCCTGTAAAACCAGGGGGCCTGATGCTCTCTTCTGGCTTCCGTGGGCACTGGCACACAAATGCAGATATGCATACACAACATACACATAAATAACTTTCTGCTTAAAAAAAAGTGTGTGTGTGTGTGTGTGTGTGTGTGTGTGTGTGTGTGTGTACGCATCTGTAGGGTTTATGGATGCATACGTGGGTGCTTGCTGTGAAGGGCTTAGGGATGGGTAAATGTGTGTTTGTCAACAAATTTGCGGGTGTTCTTGGGTCCTGGGATTTTGGGAGAGGTGATATTCAGGTCCTCCACCCATGCACCGGCCTTGCACCCACAAGTGTGTATGTGTGTGTGTGTGGGGGGGGTTACCACCTCTGGTGACCCGGCCTGGGGCTTTGAAGTCCTGCTTCTAAATGGGAGCTCCAGGCGCAAGCAGCCCAGAGTTATTAGGTGCGGGTTTATCTGGGGCTAATTTAACTTGTTAGGATAATTGTGCCAGAGGCTGCCGCTCTGAGGTCCCCACCTTCGTAATTACCCTTTGCTGGGTCTCTTTCATCTCTAAGGACTATGCCCCTCTGCAGAGCCGTTGCCGGCCTCTCACCCCTCCTTCCACGGCTCGGGGTGCGCTCCCCCCGCCCCCAGCAATGCTTTCACAAGGCCTTGCGTTTTTATAAAATTGGCAGAAGTGTTATTCCAAGTACAGTCATTAAAGGCCACTGTTTCTTTTTACTCTGGCTCCCCCTCCATCACGTTTTCCCTTCTGTCAAAAGGTACTGGAACTGGGGGCATTTAGGGGATCCAACGCATTGACTGTGAGAAACAAGAAGACTTCAAACAGGGTGATATATATATGCATGTATGGTGCTTGGTCACCTCTGTTAGAGTTACTGGAGAGGAATGGCTTCCTGGAAAACTCTCGGTGATGTGGTGTGAGCCTGTCCTACAGTTCTTGGTACAGGAAGGGTGCGGGGGATGACAGAGAAACGAGATTGGAAATGTGCAGAGCCAGGAGCTAGTCTGAGAAAAGTTCTTACACTCTTATAGATCATTTATAAAGTCTGATCGCGTTTACCCAAATGTGCATGGATCATTTTATGCATCAGCTGGGATACTTTGGGGTGTATCATGAGGGTGCCACCATGAGTGATTGGCACTTAGAAGATGGCCCTCATCCAGGCGGAGGATGGTTCTGCTAAGTGCCTGAATGGAGTGTAACAAGGACAGAGGGAGGGCAGATTTGCTCTGTCTCTGAGTGGAGGCATTCATCTCCTGCCGAGGGACTTCAGTGCTCCTGGTCCCCAGGTCCTTGGACACGGACTGAATGATGTCACCAGCTTTCTTGTTTTTCCAGCTTGAACCTGGCAGATCGAGAGACTCTGAGCCTCCATGGTTTCAAAATCCAATTTTCCTCCATCCCTCGCTCCTCACCACGAGACACTGGATAAAATGGAGAAAGTGCGCTAAGCATATGTTTTCATTTACTCACCGCTTTCCGATTGTGAACGAGATGTGACTCTTTCTCAGAAGTGGCCTCCTCCAAGTGATAGGGACAAAGGTTCTTTGCCTAAGGAAAGGGTGACCCCTCCTGAGACAGTTGCTATACTTCTAGACCTGTAACTAGATTCAACTCCCTATGAAGCCGGGGCACACAACGTGATGCACGGGGATGGGAACACACTGTATGTACTTCAGAACAACGGCTTATGTTTTCTAATCAGTTCAACCAGAAATCTGAGGAATTGGGGCACATGGATCATAGAGTTTCATCAGGCAAAATGCATTGATATGGGCTCACCAAGCCAAGAGCCTGCAGCTAATGCTCCCACTTAGTTGGGAGGGGTTCCAGAGGTCTGGTTGGTTAGTTGGTTGGCTGAAATGTGGATCAAAAGGTGACCCACCATGAGTGTGCTGGACAGTTTTATGTCAGTTTGACACAGCTAAAATCATCAGAGAAGAGAGAGAACCTCAATTAAGAAAACGCCTCCATAAGATCAGGATGCAGGCAAGCCTGTAGAGCATTTCTTAATTAGTGATTGATGGGGGAGGGCCCAGCCCATTGTGGGTAGTGCCTGCCTGGGCTGGGTTCTATAAGAAAGCTGGCTGAATAAGCCATGGTGAGCAAGCCAGTAAGCAGCACCCCTTCAAGGTCTCTGCATCAGCTCCTGCCTCCAGGTTCCTGCCCGGCTTGAGTTCCTGTCCTGACTTCCTTTGATGATGAACTGTGATGTGGAAACATAAGCTGAATAAACCCTTTCCTCCCCGAGTTGCTTTGGTCATGATGTTTCATCACAGCAATAGAAACCCTGACTAAGACAATGAGACAACTAGAGACGCTCGCCTTCTTTGGTTTCATGTACAGGAAGACTTAGAAGCGTAGAGAGATCAAGTGGTTTTGTCATTTAAGACCTATTCACCTGCACTGGGTAGGGGGATTCATTTCACTCATACATTGAGAAGTAGACTTTTGAGGGGAGCCCCAGCATCCTGGAAGAACTCTGTGGCCATTCTTCTGTAGGCCTGACTTGTCAATGGAAATCCGAGGCATTCAATTGCAAGCCCAAATTCAACAAGATCAGCTGGGTCCTGGTAGCAAGAGCCAAATGGATATACTCAACTACTAAAGGTAGACACACCCCAAAATAATGTTTTACCATCTCTCTGGTTCTCCCTAAGCCCAGTCACAAACCATCACAAACCCCACTCCCTGTGAACTTGGTGCCAACACATACACATCTTCTTAAGCCATATTTAACCCCCAAGTAAAGTCAACATCAAGGTCATGATTCCACCTAAAATGCAGTAATCTCTTCTTAGGAACGATCCCTCATCCAGGGAGTAAATGGTTCAAGTAACGACTATCCTGAGTCTTAATTTTTTTTTTAACAACTTAAATACTATGGTGTAATGCCAACATTAGTCAAATGCTGATACAAAGTTAGCCATAGTCTGCTACATTTGAGTGTTTCTGAGAGAGATGGGTACTGTCAGTAGACTGAGGAAGAATCTGCCATCATCCACATGGTGAGAATCTCAGCCTTTAAGGGCTGAACAGGACAAGAGGCGGGTGAAGACACATTTGCTCCCTGAACGGGCATAACCATCCTCTGTCCTTGGACACTGAGGCTCCACCCCCATCTTCAGACCTTGAGAGCAAAATGACACAGTTCACCAGTTTTGTTACTCTGGAAAACACTGACTGATGTAAGACCCATCCTGTGAGTTCAACACAAACGTTTCTAAGTCCCCAAGAATAAGACACAAATTTTGTCTATGTTGGAGGGATGGCCCTGCTTATCTAGAAAAGGTCACGGGCATGTGATAGAGCCGCCAAAGAGATGATGGAGCCAAAATGTAGGAAAGAATACTGCAAAAAGTGTTTTGGCAAGTTGATTTATGAAATTACTATTTTTCTTGTTTGTGTCTTGGGTGTATGCCATCTTTCGAAAAGGATGAGTTGATGAGATTTCTAAAACTGGAGAGGAAATTTAAGGGACCTCCACCTTTCAAGCCTAGCTGTTGTATTTGTCTTTTCGTGTTCTTTTTCTCCCTTGTAGTGAGTGGTTTTAGGTCCCC
Source organism: Peromyscus attwateri (assembly GCA_902168425.1). Lineage (NCBI taxonomy): Eukaryota > Metazoa > Chordata > Mammalia > Rodentia > Cricetidae > Peromyscus > Peromyscus attwateri. The sequence goes on from CABHPP010147910.1 coordinate 27,119, forward strand.
AAAGGCTTGAATCTATCTTGGTAAATGTGATGGTTAGTATCAGTTGTCAACCTGACAGGATCTACAGTCACCTAGGAGACAAGCACGCCTCAGGCACACCTGTGAGGGATTATCTGGTTTAAGATTAGCCTCAAAGAAAGAAAGTCTGTGAGGGATTGTCTTGATTGTATTAATTGATGTGGAAAGAGCCATTTTCACTGTGGAAGGGACCATTCCCTGGGTGGGGATCCTGGACTGTGTAAAATGGAGAAAGAGACCTGAGCACATACATTCGATTGCTCTCTGCTTCCTGACGGAGAATGAGATGTGGCCGGCGGCTTCGAGCTCCTGTTGCCTCAACCTAACCTTCTCCAAAGTGCACCCCCCAAAATGGCAGTGCCATTGACAATGTCCTAAATCACAGTCCGGTCTCAGCTCAGGCTGGACTCTTAACAGAAGGATTGCTGGTGGATAAAATCAGCATTTCTCAGAAACTTGTGAAGCCGGCGTCTGTCTGTCAGGAAGAGCCACCACTTCCCTTATCTGCTTCTGCAGCCAACTACCTCCAGCAATGGGGCAGCTAGTTCCCTACTAACACAGACCTGTAACACGTACCAAAGTCGATAGGTCCCAGGCTGTTCCCACTTGCACACAGCCTCCCACTGAGAACTGCTGCCCATAAAACTGACAAGGTTTTCCCTACCAGTTTGCTATGCTCTTTGCCCCCGAGAGATCACCATGGCAGCTTGAAGTGCCCCCAATAAACCTTTCTTTCTACCCATGGAGTGGTCCGGTTCGGCGGTTTCTCCATGCCCTTTTCTTCCCCTTGAACTGTTGAAATAGACTAAACCCTTTCTCCTTTAAGTTTTATCACAGCTACAGGAGAAAAACAAGGCTAAGACCGCACTGTTGACATTTGTCTGTGAGGATGGAGGAGGTTGCCTTGAGATTTCCCCAAGGCCTTGAGTGAAAGAGGCAGAGCCCAGCAGAACTTCCTGAAGGTAGAGCTTTGGTGAGTTGGGAACCCAAGGTCCTTAGCTATCTGGATATGGGTCTGCTTGTGTCAATGCAGGAGAGTCCCCAGAGGGGAAAGCACCTTAGCATTATGCCCACTGCACATTCCTGTCAGTGAGCATTACTTTAACGTCACGACTCCTGCAAGAATGTGAGCTTCATGAAAACATAAGCCACGTGGCGTAGCTCACCATGTATTCCAGAGCTCAACACAGGGCCAGGGCACACAGCTCTGCCTAGTACACCTATGCCACCCTCCTCCCCCAGTGACCTGAATGAGTTCAGCATCCTCACCCTACCCAGCACCCATGTTCTCCAGCATTTGTATATTTGTGGGGGGTCAAGGGGAGCAGGCTCTCTGACCTCTTTTCCATGCTTGGTTCAAGGACCCCTGCTTTGGATGCTTTCAGTCACCACAGTTCTCCTTGACAGAGGTCCTAGCCTAGAAAAGAAGTCTCTCTGTCTCTCTCTCTCTCTCTCTGTCTCTCTCTCTGTCTCTCTCTCTGTTTCTCCATGTCTCTTTGTCAGTTTGTCTGTCTGTCTCTCTCTGCATGTGTATGTGTGTGTGTGTGTGTGTGTGTGTGTGTGTGTGTGTGTGTGTGTCTTACCTTGAGTTGGGTCTTCCTTACACTGTTCAGGTTGGCCCCAAACTCTCATACATGAGCAATTTTTCTGTCTCAGCCTCTTGAGTAGTGGGACCTACGCATGCATCTCCACATGCAGCTCTGTGAATTGTTTGTTTGTTTGTTTGTTTTGAGGCAGGGTCTCACTATGCAGCTCCAGATAGCCTGAAACTCTCTCTGTAGACCAGGCTTGCCTCCAACTCCCAAAGATTCCCCTTTGCTTCTGCCTCTCGGGCACTGGGCAGTTGGCTCTTTGTTTTTAAATGATCACACACCAGTAGCTTATTACTGTTATTATTATTGTAAAAAAAATCTAAATTTCTAAACTCAAAGCAACTTATGTGTTATGAGTTGCAGTAAAATTTTGCTAGAACAACAAAGATACTTATTTCAAAAGCTTTTTTTTTTTTTTTTTTTTTTTTTTTTACATTTCTATAATTGTTAAGAAGAGAAGGGACATGCTAATTGATGCAGCCCAGCTCCCCCTGAGGCTCCAGTGCTAGTTCAAAGAACACAGAATGTTTCAGTGTATATGACCAGCAGGGTGGGTCCGGGTGTCGGATGAGGTTATGGAAGGTTTAAACCAAAACAGGACCGAATGCTCGTGAGCAGAGAAAATACCTCAGTCTCTACCACTCCTGCCAGAAGAAACAAACAAACAAACAAACAAATAAATAAATCCCAACCTCAGTCTCTACCACTCCCGTCAGAAAGAAAAAAAAAATCCCAAAAGATTTTCCATTAAGATATTAAGGGAGGTAGCCCGTCCGCCCACAGTGGCGGTGTGGAAAGAAGACATTCACCTTAGTTTACCCCTCCTCTTGCTGTTCTCTCAATGATGTTGGACAGCGAAGGCTTTTGCAGCAGGTGTGATTTGCACACACACACCAAAGATACACTTGGTGATGAGGGATGGCCCAGAAGGGTGAGTGCACACATCGCTGGTCTAACACTCACTAAGTAGCCAAGGTTTTCCTTGAACTCTTTTTTTTTTTTTTTTTGGCTTTTCGAGACAGGGTTTCTCTGTGTAGCTTTGCGCCTTTCCTGGAACTCACTTGGTAGCCCAGGCTGGCCTCGAACTCACAGAGATCCACCTGCCTTTGCCTCCCGAGTGCTGGGCTTAAAGGCGTGTGCCACCACCGCCCGGCTTTCCTTGAACTCTTGATCCCCCTGCCTCCACCTCCCAAATGCTGCTGAGATTAGAGGTGTGTGTCACCCCACCTGGCTTAAAATGATTCCTTTTAAAAAGTTAGATTCTAATGATTTATTCTATTAACTAAAATGATGTTTCTATTTCTCTAAGTATATATTTAATGTTGTATAATATGTTTTGTTTTGGTTTTATTTTTTGTTTTTTGTTTTTGTTTTTGTTTTTTCAAGACAGGGTTTCTCTGTGTAGCTTTGGAGCCTGTCCTGGAACTCTCTCTGTAGAACAGGCTGGCCTCAAACTCATAGAGATCCACCTGCCTCTGCCTCCCAAGTGGTGGGATTAAAGGCGTGCGCCACCACAACCAGACTGGTCATTATTTTTTGAAGTTAAAATAAGCTAAAAGTTTCATTTCACTAATTTTAAGCTGTATTAATAATTTTATCTCTCTATACTTTGGTACTCCATGTAAACAAAGTACATCATCTGTGGCCACGACAGTGTTGGAAACAACCCCCCTTTCTTCAGCAGAAGACACAGTTCCTGCTCAGAGGAGTGCACATGGCTTAGCCCAACGGTCTCCTGTAGCTCAGGATACGTGGCTGAGGAAGACAGTGAACTACTGATCTTCCTATATGTACCTTCCCGGTGCCGGGATTATACTCCTGCACTGCTGGGTCTGGTTTTCATGCAGTACTGAGATCAAACCCGAGATATTGCGCATGCAATGCAAGGACTCTACCCATTGAGCTACATTCCCAGTCTGGATGCAGTTCTTTCTACACTGTGTCTAGAGCAAGTGTCCCTACCCCCACGCTGCTTCTGGCCCCTGTGACTCGGGACAACCAGCCCTGTTTCTCTCTGTCTTCCTGACTACATCCCTGATGTAGGACCTCAAGGGCAGGTCCCTCTACTCTGAAGGATGATGAGTCAGGGGGCTTAGTATCTGCTCTTCTGTCAATACCCAGGGACCTTAGAAGAGGGAGGCATAGGAGCTGTGAGTCAGTTACGTCTTTCACAAGTGAGTCAGCTGCAGGTCAGGGTGGTTTGGGCTCCCTGTCCCCTGGTGCCACACGCGTGTTAGTACTGAGTCAGGACCGTGTTCTCACTGTCCGGTTACTGTTTCAGGGAGTGAGTGAGTCCATTACTCCCTGCCCAGCCCCTGGGTGGTATCAAGTGTCACATGTGGCTTCCCAGCTTACAGTACTTTCCCAGAGTGACCCCGGGGCTAGTCCTGGTGACCCAGCAGCCCCATGGCTTCCCCCTGGGTCTGACTCACTCATAAACACCCCCACCCTCTAATTCTGCAAGCAGAGGGCCCCATTCCTTGGGAAGGCCCCCTGTTGCTGGCTATTCTTGTAATTAGTGACTGTTGATTGGCCCCAGAGCCACACTCATTACGCCTAGTGAAGATCAAAGCCAGGCCCAATAATCTGCTAAACAAGTTGTCAGATTAGGGCATTCTTCGGGGCTATTAGAAAGATTTTTCCCCCTGGGTAAAGGCCTGTCAGGGCATATGACCCCCATCACCCACCACAAACTGAGCTAGAGGGGACATTACAGCCTTTCTGCTCTTGTTCACTTGCTTGTGGCCATTTTATGGTCTGGTCCCATGGCAGGGACCCCAACATGATCCCCTGGGAGGCCGCAAAGTAGCGAGGGCTTCCTCCCAGACAAGAAAATCATGTTTGAGCAGAGCCATTTATAACTCTTCATCTTTGGGGCTACTGGAGACTCCCCTGGGCCCTTGTGCCTTACCTGTATGATAGACGCACAGCCTAGAGTTTATACCTAAAGACTGAAGATCACATTCTATGCTGATTTCCCATCTTTCAGGGCCCAGCCCCAGACTGATTTGCGTGCTAATTGACATTCGGTTCAAGTCTCGGGCCACGGCCCAACTTTCTCACTTCAGGAGTGGGAACAGAGGCCCAGTCCTCAGCGTCGGTGCTCATAGCTGACGTTGCTCAAATCAGAGCGTGCCGGGCACTGTGTTAAGAGACTAAATGTCGATCTTATCGATATTGTCTGAACACATCACACAGGAGACATTGGAAACATCCTCTTTCATATGTAAGGAGAGTGGAGGTTCAATAATTTAGCCAAACCACTCAACTTAGTGGTAGCTCCAGGGATGGTTCCCAATTGGCTGGACTCAGTCTTGGCTTGGATCCAGGTCCATGACCAGATGATATTGGCTAATGAGAAAGTACCAGTCACAAGACTTGCAAGGGGGGCATTTGGGGATTTCTTTTGTCTTAAGTGGGGTTGGTTGGAGGATGGGAAATTAGATCTGCTGAAGCCGTTTCTCTCACACCATAGAAGCTGCAGCTCTCGGAGGGAGGTGTAAAATAGGACCATGTGCAGCCAACATCATGGATCTTTGGAACCATAGTGTGAGCTGGGCTAAATGCACACACACACACACACACACACACACACACACACACACAGTGCCTCTATTGTTTAAGCTTGTTCGAGTTGGGTTTTCTGGGATTTTCAGATGAACACCTCACACACACACTTCTCGTGATATTTCTAGTCCCAGAAGAGCCAGATCTGCCCGTTGTTCTGCCCTTTAAGAGGGATCATGGGAAAGACCAACGGGGAAGCTAAGAGGCCATTAAAAGCAAGCGTGGCAGCCATTTTCAATGGTTGCTACTTGTTCCACTGGCTGTTCAATGGGCTGCTTTAGCCCGGTCACAGAACGGCCTCACCTGTTACCTCTATAACCACTTCGCCTGACCACCCAAGGTCCAGGCTCTGTCCACCGCTCTCCATAATACCCCATCCTGCCTGATCCAGTCCAGTTCTGCCCTAGGCCCTAGTGTTGATTAGGATTAGGGTTGACTGCGGCAAACAATGTTCAAAGCAATAGTGATATGAACAAGACAGAAGACCATTTCTACATAAAAGGTGTTTAAAAAAAAACTTTAAAATCACATTATTTGTGTGTGTGTGTGTGTGTGTGTGTGTGTGTGTGCACACGTGCACACCACTATATGTATATGAGTATCAGAACACAAGTTATGGAAGTTTGTTCTCTCCTTTCACTATGTGGGCCCTGGGGTTCAAACTCAAGTTGTCGGGCTTGGCAGTAAGGATCTTTACCCACAGAGCCATCTTCCCAGCTCCTGGTACTCTCTTTTTAGCAGTTTTTAGGGATAGGGTCTTGCTATGTAGCCCAGGATGGCCTTGAACTCACCAAGCTTCTGCGTGAGCTTGCTGAAGGCTGGGAATCACAGAAATGTGTTACCACTCCCGGTTCCACAAAACAGTTCTGAAGGCGGAGGACCAGGGCTGCTACAGCAGTGCAGCTCCACAAATCGTCATTTGTTCCTTTACTCCTTTGACATTGATCCTGCTCGCCAGAGACTCGTGTATTTTATTTCTGTTTTTGTTTGTTTGTTTTTTATGACAGGGTCTCATGTAGCCAGGCTGGCCTTAAATCACTTACCTTCTTGCCTTAACCTCCTGAGTCCCAGGATCACCGGCATGAGCCACGATGCCTGATTCTGTTTCACCATCTTTTGAAGAATTAGCTTTTCAGTTTTGTTGATATTTGCTGTGCTCATTTTCTAGTCCACTAATCTCTGTACTCTTTTTTTTTTTCCTGGTGGTTCTTTTCTCCTACATTATTTAAATGTTTTTCTGATTTGTACATAGAGCACAGTGAGATTTTACAATTGGTCCAGGAGGAAAATGTGGGTTACAGATGGTCAATTTCCTTGCTCCATTACATATTATTCTTCTACATTTTTAAATACACTTTTCGCCTCGAGGTAGGTTTTATCTGATATTGGTATCACTCTTTGTGCTGATCGGTGCTAATTGTCATCTTGACAGAGTCTAACGTCACTTTGGAAGTGGGCCTTTGGGTGTGCCTGTTGGGGATTATTCCGGACTGGGATGTTGGACTGTAAAAATGGAGAGGGTGAGCTGAGCCTAGCCAAGAATTCATTGCTATTTCTTGACTGTAGAAATGATGTGACAGCTGCTTTAAGTTCCTGTTGCCTTGACTTTCCCACCCCAGTGGGCTGTATCTTGAGCTGCGAGTTAAGAGTGAAGCTTGACTCCCTTTCAGTTAGTTTTGTCAGAATATTCTATCACAGCCGCAAGGAAAGAATCCAGGCAGTGTGCCGGCTTCCCTTCTCTTATCATGATACAACTATTTCACCTTTTTTTTCTTCACCCCTCTGGGGCCATGTATTTTCATGAATCTCTTGTAAACAGTGCTACAGGGAAATCTGAAACCTTCCGTTTGAACATCTCTGTCTAGATTAACTGTTATAGTCATCATGGTATCTATTCTATTTGGTTATCTGAAGGATCTTAAGTGCATCTTCATTTTGAAGGACAGTCTTGCTGGGTATAGAATTCTCGGTTGATAGCCCCTTGCATGTGCTCTTCTCGCTTTCAAGAGTCTGTCTCTCAGCAGTCTCTGGGGATAGGTGGCACAACATAGTGACTCTGGAACTCAATTCAGCCTCTTCTTGGAGAATTCATTGTTTGGTTGGTGCTGCTGTTTGTTGAGTTGACTTTGTTGATGTCCTTGTATGAAGTCTATGTCCCTTGTAGTATGCAGCCATAGAAAGTCTCTGGTCAGTCTAGTGATTGTTTAGACATTTCCCACTCCTGTATACACAAAATAAGTAAATGTAAAGTACTAAAGGCACAGTTAGGACCACCTTCTTCCTCTTATATCTCTCTCTGTACCCATAGACAGTGTTCTCAAGTCAATAGATAATCTTTATGTCCATGCACTGGATCACTTTCTACAAAAAACAACAGGTATCCTGGATGGTACTGGTGCATGCCTTTAATCTCACCACTCAGGAGGCAGAGGCAGGTGGATCTCTGTGAGTTCCAGACCAGCCTGGTCTACAGAGTGAGTTCCAGGACAGCCAGAGCTGTTACACAGAGAAACTGTCTCAAAAAACTGAAGCAAGCAAGCAAACAAACAAAAAACCTAGGCTATTTTGTGTGTTTAAAAATGTATACTAATTGTATCATTGTAACTAAATATGTTTTTGCAATTTTTGTGTTGTTGACCAAAATGTCTCCCATGTAGATCCATTAAGCTCTAAAAGATTCATTTTACACTATGCAGAGCCATACTAATCAGTCTTTCCCATTGTTGTAACAACATCTCTGAAGTCTGGGGAAGAAGCTTATTTAGCTTCCAGTTCTTGGGGTTTGAGGGCACAATGCTGGCGTTGACACAGTTCTGGTGGTGGTTTCATGGTGGATGGTATCATAGTGGTAGAAGAGAATGAGAGATAGAGATGGATAGATGGAGAGAGAGAGAGAGAGAAAACGAGAGACTTTATTTTTAAAAGTGTGTGTGTGTGTGTGTGTGTGTGTGTGTCTGGTGTGTCTGTCTGTCTATGGGTATGTGCATGTGAGTACAGTGCCCAAGGAGGCTAAAGGCCTTGAATCCCCTGGAGCTGGAGCTGGAGTTACAGATGGTTGTGAGGCACTCTGCCTGGGTGATAGGAACTGACCTAGGTCTTCTATAAGAGCAGCAAGTACTCTTAACTGCTGGTCTGTCTCTCTAGGCCCCAAGTGTTATCCCCCCCCCCCCCCGGCGTGTGTGTGTGTGTGTGTGTGTGTGTGTGCATGCTTTATTTTTGAAACAATCATCTTTTCTTAGAACTAACTCAACATGCCTTGAAAACTACCCAAATCCCTTCTGAGGCAGCACCTCCACAATCTGATCATTCCACTAAGCTCCACCTCTTAAATTTAGGGCCCATGATTTGCCATGTCACTCTCCTGGGGACCAACCTTTCAACACATGAACCACGCTCACACCATTGCAATAGTATTTCACCAGATGAATATACCTTATTTGTTCATTTTTTGTCCCTACACAGACATTCCTACACTTTAGACATTACACAGAAAGCCAGATTGAATGTCTTCATGCATCCCATTTTCTACAGCGAGTATCTAGAGCTGCTGCTGCTGGGTGGTAGAACATGTGGGATATTTGTACACTGTGTGAAGATGTATTACTGTGATTGGTGTTATAAAAAGCTGAATGGCCGAAGCTAGACAGGAGAGTGTAGGCGGGACTTCCAGGCAGAGAGAGAACTTTAGGAAGAAGACGGAGTCACTAACTAGCCAGACTCGGAAAAAGCAGAATGGGCAGTATGAAGATGAGGTAACAAGCCTTGTGAGAGAACATAGATGAAAAAAAATATGGGTTAATTTAAGTTATAAGAACTAGTTAGGCCGGGCGGCGGTGGCAGACACCTTTAATCCCAGCACTCGGGAGGCAGAGCCAGGTGGATCTCTGTGAGTTCGAGGCCAACCTGGTCTACAAAGCAAGATCCAGGACAGGCACCATAACTACACAGAGAAACCCTGTCTCAAAAAACCAAACCAAACCAAACAAACAAACAAAAGAACTAGTTACAATCAAGCCTAAGCTAAGGCCAAGCTTTCATAATTAATAATAAGTCTCATGTCATTATTTGTGGGCTGGCGGTCCCAATGAGAAAGTACTACTACAAGAACGTGTATTTTGAGAAGAGGAGATCGTCTTCATGGAGCCTCTGTGTTCTTTGGATGGGAGTAACTCCATTTTCTTACGCCACTGTGGGATGTTATTTATTTCTGTCCACTCGGATAACCATTCCATTGGTAGTCTGTACACCAATGTACAAACTCTGTGAGTTTGAAGACACAGACCGTAACTTATTTGTTACGCCATCTCCAATAGATTCCGGTACAAAGTAGGCACCAACTACCAGCCAAGTTGAATCAGTCACCCTTCAGCACTATATCAAATCGGAGCCTCCCAAGAAGCCATCAGCTTTCTTCTCCTTATTTTTAGCATCACTAAATTCCCTGTGTGTTTCCTTCTGTATACTTGTTTGGGTTTGGGGGGGAGAAGTGGAGGTGTAAGTGCACACCTGTGGACGCTGGAGGTTGACATTGCGTGTCCTCGATCACTCTCCACATTAGTTTTTGAGACAGGATCTCTCCCTGAACCTGGAGTTCCCTAATTGCCTGGACTGGCTGCCGGCACACTCGAGGGACTTGTCTGTCTGCCTCAGAGCTGGGGTTACAGATACGTGCCACCATGTCCAGCTTTTACACACGTGCCAGGGATCCAAACTCAGGTCCTCACACTTACGCAGCAGTTTTTACTCAGTGAGTGAGCCATGTCCTCAGACTCTCGTTGAGTGTTTTTGAGTATCTGAGTCTGGAGAGGAGTACTTGGAGGTGAGTTGGAGCTGGGATCAAGGCTGTTTCCATGTGGAAATTACGGCAAACCTCTCCTTGCTCTGAAGCACAAACTCCCTTTAATACAGGGCTGCTGAGTTTGGCAGATATATTAGGGGGGGATGGGGTAGGAGAATGAGACAAAGTCTCTCTTCATAGCCCAGGCTGTCCTGCAACTCTCTATGTAGACCAGGCTAGCCTCAAACTCACAGAGATCTGCCTGCCTCTGACTGAGTGCTGGGATTAAAGGCATGTGTCATATGCCGGGCTTCGGGTAGGCATTTTTGTGGGAAGTGATCATCTGAGGTTTGTGATAGTTTGGACAGAGGCAGTGGAGAACTTGGCCCTTTCTTTGTGAAAGTACATAAGATACTCATACACACAAAATGAATACATAAAATAAGTTTTAAAAAGAAGATATTCAAAGAAGACATCGAAAAGCTCCTGGGAGGCACGCCCATCCACACATCGACGCCTTTGCAGTTTGTAGCTTGTTCTTAGCTGGTCTCTGAGGCTGTTTTCATGGCGCCTCTCTTGCTCACACCTGGTCCCTATTACTGTATCTGCCTGAAAGTAATAAAGCTGCCTTTCTCCAAAGGCTCTGTGACGAGCAGGAATTCACTGTGGCCTGGCCTTAGGTTGTCCAGACCAGCTTGCCTGACAGTTTCATGGGCTCCCCATTATCTATAGCCCTGCAGGGAGGCACATTCTGTCCAGACAGAAGCAATCCATGAGCCTATCAACTGAACGTGGGGTTAGGAGTCAGTGTATAACTATGTCCAGACAGAAGCAATCTGTGGACCTATCAACTGAACATGGGGTTAGGAGTCAGTGTGTACCTCCCTAGGCAGACACATCTATTTTGCACACTTAGTGGCAACCCTGTCATCTGCCCTCAGGAAGCAAGCACATTCACACTTGGCACAAGTGAAAGTGTCCACAATCATCCAGGACCCTAGGTAACAGCCCCACTCCTTAGTCGATATAGGAGGCCAGAGAGGATCTTGGAGTTTGTGATCCTTGGGGGCATGTGAGATTTTCATGGAGAGTGTGTGTTTCTTTTCTTCTGATTGACAGATGGAGAGGGATCTGCCTCTCCCTTAAAGAAGGAGACATCAAGAGACTTATTTCTTTTTTGTCTTGAAAGAGAATCTCATGTGGCCTAGGCTGGCTTTAAATTCGCTTTGTAGTTAAGAATGACTTTGAACTTCTGATCCTCCTGCCTCCACTTCCCTGAGATGGACATGCCTTTACGCCCCCATTCCAACCCCCAGAACTTGGACTCCTTGTTGGTCAGAATCCAAGTCTGCTGGTACCGGGTTCTCCTCTGTGCTGCTCCGGACCCTCTTCCGTCATCCGCTCCTCCTCCAGCTGTGTCTGTGGTGGCACCGAGGTCCCTTGTTTTCCCTTGGGTATCAGGGAGACCTCCATTTCCCTGCAGCTGTGTGGTGTGACGCTCCCTGACAGCAGGCCTGTGTGCCTGACCCTGACTTAGTGGTTGCTAGCATTAGGTTTAGCTGTGTTCAGAGGCCGAATATTAGGAAATAGGCCTTCCTGAAAGGGCCTCCCCCAGTCAGACTGGTACCCTCAGTCGCCAGGCCACTCCCCTTAGCCCAGTATTTCTGCAGTTGTCCAACCTGGTCTCCCTTGCTGATCTGCCTGTCATTCTCCATTCCCCGGTTCCTTTAAGATGGCCGAGCCACACTCCTGACCTCCCAGGGATCCTCCTTTCTTAACGGAAAACAGGTATGCAGAGGCCAACACTCTCCCTCTCCTGCCTCTGCCCTGGGGTCAAAGACAGAAAGGGCAGGAAGGTGGAGGAAGAGAGAATGGAGAAAAATAAGAAGATAGAAGAAAGGCGGAGGAGGAAGGGAGACAGGAGGGAAAGAGAGGGGGAGGGGAGCAGAAGAGGAAGAAGAAGAAAAAGAAAGGGAGGAGAGCCGCCAGTCCTTCCCAGGGCTACCACGTCTGTTTCCGTGAGGGCCAGCACACGCCAGGTCCTCAGTGAGTGCGCCACACAATGTGTGTCCTGTGGCCGCTGATCTGACCTGTTTGCTCGTTTACTAGCCGGAGCAGGAAACCCGCCTGCCACACTGGCTTCCCCTGGCTTGCCAGGTCTCAGGGCCCCACACCCTGCCTGAGAGGTAAACAGCAATCTCACCAAGACAAAGTGTGGATTGCTCAGCCCTGGGCTTGGACTCACTTCCAGGTCTGGGAACAGACAAGATTCACATCAAGAGAGCTCTGTCTAAGAGAGAGGAGAGTGAAGAGGTTTAACCTGAACAGCAGATCCGCTGCCTGGAAACCCAAACAAATAATGAGTGTGTTAATGACTAACGAGGAGAGGTTTACAGGCTTTGAACACTCGTCAGTCAGCTTTGGAATCTCCCTGAGGCCTGTGAGATAAGACAGGCGTTCTTCCTGTCCCGAATCTTAGGGAGGTAAGCAGGAATGGGGGACGTTAGGGAAAGTATCCAACTTTACATTCAAACTCACTGCCCAGTGAGAATCCCCTCCTCCTGAGTAGGACTGCCATTGAGTGCCTTGCCCACTCATTCTGGGTGGCCCTGGGCAACCAACAAAGCTGGCCATGGTTTGACATGTCTCCTCACTCTCTTCATACCCCAGGACGGCCCTAACATTTTAACTGCACTCAGGTCCCAGATGGTTCCTCACATCGGCCCTAGACAGGTCCCAAGGCCTGAAAGTCATCCTGCTTTGTGATTGGAGACAGGGGCAGGAGCAATGGCCTTGGAGTAAGAGCACCCTGGGGAACCCAGGTCCTCACAAACCAAGTGACTCCAGATTAAGTCCCCTGCTTGTGATCTACATTTCCTTCCGTTATAAAAGGGGCAGGGGGGGGCTGGAGAGATGGCTCAGAGGTTAAGAGCACTGGCTGCTCTTCCAAAGGTCCTGAGTTCAATTCCCAGCAACCACAGGGTGGCTCACAACCATCTGTAATGAGATCTGGTGCCCTCTTCTGGCCTGCAGGGATACATGCAGGCAGAACACTGTATACCTAATAAATAAATAAATCTTTAAAAAAAAAAAAAAAAAGGGGCAGGGGCAGCCACAAGAGGAATGATAGCCTTGATTTCTGAGCTGGGCGTGGTGGCTCAACCATACAAGTGGTGTTAGGAATTGTACGTGGTGGGACCCCCAAAAGCAGCGATGGGGTGGCGGGCGGCCCAGTCCATGTGGGCACGACAGCGGGACCGCAGGTGAAGATACACAACCCAGACGCTGCATCCGTGTGGAAATGGTTTATTATAATAGAGAGATGAAGAG
>CABHPP010147911.1:0-32719 GCA_902168425.1 Peromyscus attwateri
AAGCTCACAAAAAGGGTAAGAATTTTTGGCAGCTATACATCTGACAGAGGATTAATATACAAGATAGATAAAGAAATAAAAAAAGGAGAAGGAGGAGTTAGAGACAAGAAGAAGGACAAGGAGGAGGAGGGTAAGAAGAAGAAGCATTTAAAAATGGCCCTGAGAACTAAAAAGAGAGTTCTTAAAAGAAGAAAATGAAATTGTATACAAGTGTATCAAAAATTTTCAACATATACAACAATTAGGAAAATAAATATCTAAACAACTTTTACATTTCATCTAACCCCTGTCAGAATGCCAAAGATCTACAAACAAAGAATAACCAATGCTGGGGTGTTGTGGGTGTTATTCACTGTTGGTGGAATTTCAAATTGATGCCGACACTATGGAAATCAGTGTAAAGAATTCTCAAAAAGGTAAAAATAAATCTACTATATGACCCAGCTATACTATTCTTTGGAGTATGCCCAAAAGACTCAGCATTCCATTCCACAAATACTTGCTCAGTCATGTTCATTGCTACTCTATTCACAATAGCTAGAGAATAGAAAAGACATAAATATCTTCCAACTGACAAGTGGATAATGAAAATATGGTACAATATACTATGGAATATTATTCAATTTTAAGAAAACTGAAATCACGAACTTTGCATGTAATGTGTGGAACTAGATATGCTCATCTTGAGTGAGGTGACACATACATAGGAAGACAAGCTTCACGTATTTTCTGTCATCTGAGGCTCCCTGGTAGAGATCCCAGAGCAGCTTCAAGAAAGCAGGACAGTAAAACAGAAAAGTTGTTGGGAGCGGGCAGGGTTGAGGAAGAAACACAGAGAGAGGCAAAGAGCAGGTTACAAGTGATCTGATCAAGAAAATGGGAAACAGGGACTCTAATTAGGAGGGGAGATGGAGATAAATACAGTTAAAGAAGAGTAAAATAAGAGAAAGGATGTCTGAAAAGTGTCATAAGGAATCATACTATTAACTATCTAATAGTTATAAAAAAAAGCCTATAAGACAAACAAGCTGCATATAAATAAAAAAATGGAGTTTAAATGAAAATTTCCTATCTTGGTTGACAAAGCTCCCACCAAGAGCCAAAGACCTCCTACAAAACTATCAACACCAGACATAAGAACCATTTTTTTTAAGTGTTGTTCAAGGTTGTCTCATGAAAAAATATTACAGATTATTACTACTGCCTTTGGTGGTCACAGAGATGAAAAGCAGGTCTCCTTTTGCTGAAGACATAATCCAATTCAGACACAAGGCCCAAAGGCCCCTGATCCTAAACTGACCTTATTGATTCCTCCCTCAGGCCTGGCTTTCAAGGTACCAGAGCATACCATTCAGTCTTTAAAAAAGGGAGGCAACCAATTGTCCCACCCACCTATGATGCCTATGAACCACAGCGAGGACCAATATGGCAAAATGAACCTAAGGGTGCCATCGTGGCATAAATCCTGGGGGAAATCATGCGTGGTACTAGAAACCTAGCCAACCACCCAAAAGTAGTGAAATCATGGACCTTAGAAGAGAATCTACCATAAGAGAAGACGAAAATATCTTACACACATCTTTGAAAATGTCATAGTCAAACCCATTATTATGTTTAATTAATAATTAATACTTAGAATTTTCCATTTTTATGTAATTTTTCTGATTTTTCTTCTGGCAAGTTGAACTTTGTGTCATTATTTGTACCCAAAAGTCTCCTAATTAGTACATCAGTGTTTATCTTAGAATTACAAATTCACCCAAAATCTCTTTTTAGGAAATCTATTCAATACATCACCCAGAGCTGGTTATATAAATGAAAACAGAAAAAAAAACAGGTTTTGAAGACTAAAATGTGAGAAATACTACTTGAAACTAGCTCATCCAATATGGGCTTTATTCATTCACTTATTCATTTTTTAGCTTCTTGTATTTGGTCTATCCTATATAGTCTTTTATCACTTACCAACAGGGACACATTTTATCAAATGTATCATTAAGGAGGTCGATAACTATACAAATACATAGAGGAGATTTATACAAATGAAGAAAGATACACTAGGAATTTTAAACATAAGAGTTCACTGTTGTATAAGTGGCTTTTTGTAGCCAGAACATTGTTATATAGTACATTATAATAATAATGATATTTTTTTTTTTTTGGTTTTTCGAGACAGGGTTTCTCGGTGTAGCTTTGCGCCTTTCCTGGAGCTCACTTGGTAGCCCAGGCTGGCCTCGAACTCACAGAGATCCGCCTGCCTCTGCCTCCAGAGTGCTGGGATTAAAGGCGTGCGCCACCAACGCCCGGCTAAAAATGATAATTTTAAAGTGTTTTCAAAGTTCTGTATATAAGTCAGGCAATGGAAGAAAAGAGGAAGAACAATAGATTACTTTTCTTCGGTGAGAGCAGAAATCAGATAAACTAAAGGTAATTCTCTGTTGTGCAAGTCACTCCACTCCTAAGATACAGAATGAAGAGAAATAAAGCTGAAACTGAACTGGAAGCTTTTACTCTCCATTACTAGCATTTATAGTGCTGGATCATGCCATACAAGGGGCTGGCAATAAACATCTGTTAACTGCCTTATCCAGGAGTGGACACTGTAAATTGCAATATGATCCTTCCAGGCAAGATATTTCCAGTAGTGCAATAGTGGCGTGGCATTTTGGGAGTAGATAACTGCTTTCTGATTCCACGGGAGGAAAACATTCATCTTACTGTAAACTTAGCCAAATATGTACGGCTGAGAAGGCCCATAGCCTTTATGGAGAAATGTACTAGTGGTATTTTGCTAAATGGGTTGGTAGTCAAATTTTGAGACTAACTGACAGATGAACATCAGCTCCAAACAGGATATCTCCATCACTTCCTCCAAGGCCTGGGGAACACAGTGAATTGGGGTAGAAAGTCGGTAAAGAGCACAAGGATGCTGGTCATAGGATATGCCAAGGGTCAGGAACAAACAAAAGCTTTGGCAGCTTGCATAAGACGTGGGCAAAAAAGCAAAGGAATGAAAATTGTGAAAATATGAGAGAGACTAGTTGAAAAGAAGAAGTTCAGCAGGAGTAGATAAAAGAGGATAATGTGGCAGAAGTAGGATTATAATACAGTGTCTACATGCATGAAATTGCTGTTATGTTTGTTTGATGAGAGCAAAAAATCACATGATGTAATTATTAATTATATAACAAATGATTGGTTTATTATTTCCTTACTTGTACTGGAGACACTCAAATACATTCTTACATATTAAAATGGATAATGGCTCAAGTTAATTGAAAAACAAAAGTTTGTATTTTTCCTTTGAAACATCTCTAACTACAACAGCGTGTTAACTGCATCATAAATTTTTCAACTGGAGTTCAGATCCAAGCCTGGAAAAGCTTTTTAAAAATTAAACATGCACTTAAATCTCATATTCACATTCACATATCACCATTAGAAAAACTATGGCAAAACAAGAAATATTTTCATACAGACCAGCATCTATAAAATACTAGAAGAAATGTGGGAACAAAGGTTTTGGTCATTGAGCTTGGCAATGAGGAAAACAGATGAGCGGGTTGCGTCAACTAAAAATATTCTGTGCAATAAATGAAACTGTCAAAAGAATGAGGATTAAAATGAATAGCATAGTTGAAAAGTATTTGGAACTCTCATCTGACAAGCTATTAACACATGAATATGTCAAGCAAATTAGAAGCACACACACACACACACACACACACACACACACATACATAAATAACACGAGTATTCAAGTACTTTATCCATTCACTATATGTACACACACATATACATACATACCATAGAATATTTATTACCCTTAGAAAATGGAAATTCTGTCAGCTACAATAATGCTGACATACTTAGTAAACATTGTACTTAATAAAAATATACAAGAAAGAAAATTACTGTATGAGCACACTTAAAGCATAGGTGCTTAAGACACAGGAAATAAATCATTAGATTCTGCCAACAACAGTTATATGAAAAAAAATCACAGAAGCGTTGAGTATGTGCAATTGACAGAACCTGGGGAAACACTGGTGAAAGGGCATCAAGTTTCAGCTATGCAAGATGAAACGATTCTGGCAACCTAATACATAAATATTGTATTGTATACTTATTTATGTCCTAAGACGTCTCACACTTAGAAGAATAAGGAGCCAGCTCAACATACCTTAGCAAGCAAAAGCATTTGCAGCCAAGCCTGACAACCTAAATTTAATCCCTGGGATCCATCCACATGGTGAAAGGAGAGAACAGACCCTCTCAAATTGTCCTTTGACCTCCAGGAGTGAAATGTGGTGTGCACACACAAAGTAAATGTAGTAAAAGTATATAAAAACTAAAGGAAAAACAAAGAAAACAAAATTATTGAGGGGATAGAAGAATTTATTGAGTCAGAATGATGACTATTTTGAAATGTACGTGTGGTAGAATTTTTATTAATTATACTACAAAAGTGATTGAAAAAATAAGAATGAAAATCACATCACCACATGCTGAAGACTTTCTTCCCTTAAGCCCTTTCCTGTGTTGGCTTCTTTCTCCTGGGACAGGTAAAGGATTGAGAGACCCAATAACTGACTTACATGACTACTACAAGGGCTTCTATACACATGGCATTCTTACCAAAATAGGGGTATTTTGCACATGTTTTTCCTTGTTCTTCCTTCCTGCACATCCTAAAACAAATTTATTTTATCTTTCTATCTTCAACAACACTTTCATTTCTTAAAAACCATTAACAAACATTTTTTGACAATGAAACCATCTATCAACTGTTTTTCCTCTCTGGACATAGGCAAAGTCTCCTCTGCCTTGCTCTCCTTTGCTATTTCTCTTGTTAGAGGAAGTCATTGATCACCTCTGCTCCCAATCAGTTTGAGAATCTACCACCACTTGTCATCTAATTTGTTTCCTTCTCAGGAATCCAAAAATCTCAGTAATGATTACTGAATCTCTTTCCAATCCAAGAATTGCTGCAGTAACAGAAATGACCAACACCTAGAGACTTCAGTCTTTGCAGCTTTGTGAGGGGTAATGCCTTTGACACACAGCTCCTCCTGGATAATCACTCTCCAAGCATGCCAAATCTGAATCAAGACCCGCAAGTTCATCACTGAGCCCTCAGTATTTAACAATGTCAACATATACAACAAATTTCTAGTCAGACATAAGGTATGGTCAAGAAAATAACAATCTAAAGAAATAATGATGTTTCTTGCATGTGCAGCAATGCATATTTACATATGTTTACACTAATAAAGAGACTGCTAAAATGGAACCACACAATAAATAGTTTCAAAGTTTTCTAATACCTACAAGGTGCCAGGACAAATGTGTATATATTAACAAAGGTCATTATTTTTCCATTTAATTGAGACTATTCAACCAATTCTAATCCTGAATTTGCTATGACATTTTCTCTTTCGACAAACACATCTTTAGCACATAAGAAAAGGAAATAAATTATAAAGAGATGAAAAACAGTGAACTGAGTCTAAAACAGGCTTATATTCTTACCTTAAGGAAATAATTAAAATTACGCTAGACATGAGATTTTTCCATGTAAAAGACTGTTCTTTTCTCACTAAAACTCCAAAGTGCCTTAAGACTCACATTAAACATGTTGATAAGGAATTAGAAGAAATCTGGAGTGAAATAGAGCACCCAGAAAGGAAAACCTCATAGTGACCTTTCTTATAATGCAAAGAATAATCTAAGATTAAAACTGAATTGACAGTATCAGAGAACTTCAACACATGATTGCTTTAATCTTCACTGAATAGTTCACCTTCTCTAGCTGTCACTCACTCTCCAGATTTTATGATAGAAAAGTAGACTTATTTAAGAGAAAAAATTGAAGGCTCTTATGAAACAAACTATTTAAAACTGTAAAAGCTAGTCCAACATCTGAGCTACCGGGGACTACATAAAATCTGGTGATAGATAATATCTCCAGAATATTGCCAATAGGATGTGCAAACTCAGTGAGGCTGACACGATATACTTTCTTCATATTCTGTAATTCAAGGTGACTTGATGGGATTAAGTCAATACTCAAAGGAAAATCTGATTGAAAGTGAGAATTTTTAACTACTACTCTTCAGCAAAGTTGTTTTATGAAAAATGGAAAAAGAAGGATTACACAGGCATGCACATGAACATATTTAACCAATTCAGGTTAAAATAAAATGAAACATGCAAATAATTTATGCATTCTAATGAAGCACTCTGCAATGTGATCCAGTTTACAGAGTGTAGTGTATCATATATAAATATTGGGAATCTCATTAAAACATAGTATATTGACATATCAACTAAATTCTGATTCTAGCCTCTCA
Organism: Peromyscus attwateri; assembly: GCA_902168425.1. Lineage (NCBI taxonomy): Eukaryota > Metazoa > Chordata > Mammalia > Rodentia > Cricetidae > Peromyscus > Peromyscus attwateri. The sequence continues at coordinate 6,354 of CABHPP010147911.1, forward strand.
TTTTGAACAACTAAAAAATAGGCATTAGTGTTTACTATGTCACTGATTACTTGCTTCTTTTGGCTTGAGATTTAGGCTTAAGCACTTTTCTCCTAAAAAGGAAAATGAAACAGAAGCTCTTTAGGGATTTGAAATCTTTCAATCCCACTCTGGTTTGAATTTTACATTGTTCTCATGGACAAACACAGACGGGAAGCAATTGGGAACAAGAAATGATCTGAGAAATAATCTTACTCAAGGCTCTCATTTTACAGATGAATAATTTTAGCATCCGCCAGTCCTCCAACAGACACTGTAGGAAGGATTATGACTCCACAGCTCTCCCATCGTAAGAGCTTGTTGTTCATGAGACCCAGCCACTTGGAATCTTAAGTCTGCCTACATTGTATCACTTTGAATAACCAGACATTCTATTAATACTTCTCATGGAATAAGTCCCTAGCTCTATTTGCCATCTTGTTTAATGATCTGTCAGAGGCATTCCATATGACACTGCCCTGATTTTAATCTTAGCATAACCTAAACACAGAGAAAATTTCAGGCAACAGACACATTGTATAAGTAGTGATCCACATAGTCTCAGTGATGTGTTTGGGAGAGATTTGGTTTCTTACCAAAAGCACAGACCAAGACTAATTGCAGTTATTTTCTTTTGAGAAATAGACAAAAAATGACAAGATTGCTGCTAAACCCTAATAACACACAGTCATGATATTTATTGATCCACCTCAAAGCTGCTGGAGTTCCCATGTACCCAGACTTTCAAGCAGCAGAGTACTCTCCGTATATCATACACATTAAGGTTTTATTAAAAATTCAATGAAATATTTATGCTTCAGTTATAAATCCCAGATGGGGAGATGAATGCAATCAAGACATAGTGATTTTCCAATGAGAGTTTTATACATAGAACATTTTGTTATGGCAAAGGATGCCTTTTAGTTTTTAATAGAACAACGGGTTTTAAGTGACCTACTTCGTAGACAAGAATGGCACATATGCATACTCTTTCAATTCTTCTTCTCCAGCACCAGCCCCCTCACCAAATGATGAATAAAGAAGATTTGTAAGAGAATTCCCACAGGCCCTATTTCAAATTTCACTGGGAAATTTAGAAATAGCTCTAAATTTCTCTAGATAATTCAGAAATAATTTCATAATAATGCATAATAAAATTCATGAAGATTTTAAAGTAAAATCCTTTCTATTAAAATTCCCAAGATAACGTTTCTCACAGTAATTCCATTGTGCAAGTGCAAAGGCAATTGTCAGTAATTCCAAATGATGTCAATATTTGAAGAGACGGGAACTCTCTGCCTCCTCATTCCACAGAGATAGCTGCCCACTGGTCCATCCCCAGTGGTGGATTTCATAGAGGAATGAAAGGAAGACATCATGGCCTTGGACTCGATTCCAGGCTCCATGTCCCTAGAGGAGTTACTACTGATGATTCACGTATAGTTTAAAATTTACAAAGAAGACTGTATCTTTCTAGAATGTCTTTTAAAATCTTGAGAATTTTTATGTGTGGTCCTAAGTACCAATAAAATCCCATATAAAACTTATTTCCAAACTGGCTTTTCTTTAAAATAAACATCAGTATTTGATCTGAGAAAGTTTTAGCCAGGTTTCTGTTAAGTGCTTTTAACGGTATTCAGTGAAATGGACACTGTGATAAACATAACACAGCCTAAAAGAGCAGTGAGGAGACACCTTTGCCAAGTTACTGGACCTCGAGTTTCATCATAAAATTCAAGTTTACAAGAATGCCATTGATATTTGCTTAAGAAGCACAAGACTTGAGTACCAACCATGATCTTGTAATCCCCTCAAAACTAAACAAAAACATCTCTGAAGTTTTTTTCTTATTTTCTAGTTTAAAATTTTTGATAGTTATCTAATAGAAATAATAGAATTTATGCCCTGACTTATCACTTTTCTTATATATAGCACCATTTATAAATTTTATAAATTCAGACAGAAATAATTCTCACTTAAATGATTTCAAACATTATCATTAAGATTTGGCATCTTGTATTAGTGTAAACATGTTTTTAAAAATTACTAATATTACCAAGCTACAATACTGTCCTACTGTCTTGTGTCATCTTTTACCTCCCTGTAATCATTTCTTCATATTTTTGAAACTATTCACCACAGTTTCCATACTATCAATCTCTTTTTCATTCATTTATCAAGCCTAATTACAAAAGTTGGACTGTTGTAGGAGCAGGAATTTGACCTTGACCAATAGTCTGCTTTTAGCCACAGACAATAATTTAAAAGCTCACATTCAAAGATTTTTCCCCAGGAGTATCACTTACCCATTTTTTCTTTATTTAATTCTGCCCTTTAATTTTTTTTTTTGTTGTTGTTCAAGTTTACAGAAATAGAGAAAGATGAGCAAGGATATATCTTATAGAATAGCAGTAAAAAAAAAAAGGCATAACAGGCAAATGTGTGAAGTGGAGGAAGAGAATTCTGGGAAAGAAAATTAAGAAATAAAAATTTTAGTATTATAATTTAAAATGTACAACTATCTAGAAATAGAAATAGATGAGAATAAAGGGAAACTGCAAACAAAACCACCCGTCCTTAACTGTTTTAATGTGTTTTATCTTCACACTTCCTAGAAATAGGCCCAGGGGTGAGCAGGAGCAAGGGCTGTCAGTTTTCCTGTCCCAATAGAGCCGCTGGCAGTGCAGCAAATGTGGCCCTGCGTGCTCCTCTCAAAGAGCCTGATAGCCAACCTCTGAGAAGCCTTCCACTCAGCTGGCCTTCCTGCACTTCTCCCTTTCCTTCCAACCCGTGTTGTAAATTAAGCTGATTTCATTTCAGTGCTTGTCTTTCTAGTCAGACTCCTCACAAATTAATTCTAGACATAACAGAGTCGTAACTGAGACCTGGGACAGAACCTGAAATTGGTGAGCAAAATGCACAGGAATTCCAGAACTGCGTTCCTCTTTGCTCTCCCAACCCATAAAAAACAAGGAAGTCTTTTAAATGCTCTCCTTTCATGCTGGCATGGAATAAGTCTTAGAATTCCTCTGAAAATGTGAAATCACAACTTCTAATACCACTCAGATCAGCATTTCTTAAAGCTGATTGTCTTTGACACGTTTGTTATTTTATGATTGCCTTGCTAGATATCTTCATTACTCTACTAATTATTTCAAGTGTAGCAGAACCCTTTAATCTAAAGAAAAGTGTGCTTGCTGCCTCCCATATGACTCTGCAGAGGCCACTGGAAGGAAATGTATATTTGCTTGCAGAGAGCCTGATTGTCATTTGTTTAGCTCACGGGTTGATGAAGCTTTGGGAGAGAAAGCCATGCCTGCACTCATTGCTCAGCCTCCCGTACTGGCAGAAATTGGGTGGGAAACTTGGCTGTTAGAATAACCTGTACTTTTCTGGATAATTTCCAAATTTTAGATGAATTGTTATTTAAAGTACAGCCAGCCTGGTTTACACAGGCATGAACATTCTTATCACAATACGTGGAGTAAGAATTCTCAAGGAGTCTGTAAACAGTTTTGAATATTTTGGATCATTTTAGAATTAACCCCTGTAGATATCACACAGAATATCCTTGTTTTTTTTTCTTAAAAATTTCTTTATTAAACATACATATTGAAAATGTGTTTATGTTTAAATATGGATGAGGAACAAAGATAAATATGTAACTGTCAGCAGTATTGTCCTACTAAATAAAGATAATGTTCTGTAAGTAGCACTTTGTTTCTTGTGTTCTGTATACTTTTTGTAACCATTTTCAACCTATTTCAAACTGCAAAGCATGGAGAATACTGCAGAGATCAGAATAATACATACAATACATACCTTGCTACAACTACTAACCAAAAGTTGATGTAGGGTGCAATAAATACCACTTGAACAATAAAAATAAATACTATTCAAATTAGTCAAAAAAATGTGGTAATTTTTCCTTAGAAGAGAGATAGGATGATATATAATGGGCAAGCCTTAAGAAATATAAAGATTGAACAACAGACATGTCAGTAGATAGCATCCTAGCGGAAGACAGGAATAGAAATATTTATAGTAAAACAGAATGCACATAGTGAACACTCCAGTTTAGACTCCAAAGTCTGCCAACTGTCATTGCTCAGGTCAACTATTGCTATGGACAAAGCAATCACCCTAAAACTCATTTGTTAAAGATAAATTGTTATTGCCTATATGGCCTATCAGGTTTTCCTGGCATTGAGAATTGGAAAAAGTCCTAAGGACAACCAATATAGGCCCTAGGTCTCTCAAGATGTTACAGTCAAGCAGTGTCTAGAACTGGAAGTTACGAAAACAGCTCAGAGCGTGTCTCAGTCGCTATTCTATTGACTAAGCATTTAAATACATAAGCCTACGGGGGTCATTCTTATTCAAACCACCACGGAACTCACAGAGCAATGGTTCCCAACCTTTCTAATGCTGCGACCATTTAATACCATTCCTCATATTGTAGAAACCTCCAACCATAAAATTATTTTTGTTGTTACTTTGTAACTGTAATTTTGTTGCTGTTATGAACTGTAATGTAAATATTCATGTTTTCTAATGGTCTTAGGTGACCCCTGTGAAAGGGATGTTAGACTCCCCAAAGGGTCTGTGACCCCACAGGTTGAGACCCACTGTCATAGAGGTTTTCTTCTCTTGGAGTGGTGGGTCATTATCCATTCTTCATGTGAGCTGATTTAGTTTTACTCACAATATGATGGTCACAAGGTAATCAAATGGTTGTCAGCATACCTTAAGGCTTAAGAGTAATGGATCCAGGCAACTGTGTAGGTATTGAACCACCTCATTTTACTTAGTCTGGGAAGTCTCACAGCCACTCTGTAATACTACTGTATACAAGCAGGTCAAATACAAGCAGGTGATTCAACAGCAACTGGACAGAGCTTGTTGTTTTGTGTCTGGCATATTTCACTTAGTCTAACGATTTCAGTGTGCATCTATGTTATAAGACATGTCAAATTTTCATTCCTTTAAAAATTGTTGGCCGGGCGTTGGTGGCGCACGCCTTTAATCCCAGCACTCGGGAGGCAGAGGCAGGCAGATCTCTGTGAGTTCGAGGCCAGCCTGGGCTACCAAGTGAGCTCCAGGAAAGGCACAAAGCTGCACAGAGAAACCCTATCTCGAAAAACCAAAAAAAAAAAAAAAATTGTTGTTGGAAATTTTTCATTGTATTTGTGTGCTGCATTCTGTTTATCTGTTTACTACTGTTGGACATTTAAATAGATTCTTCCTTTTGACTATAATGATTAGTTAATACCCCTGTGAATAACAGTGAGGTGCTGCGATATCCATCTTCAATACTTTGAGGAAATTTATTAAATTGTTATACAAGCATATTCCCACCTGACCATCTGATTATCATTTAAGTGATCCTAACACTTAAGTTTTAATTGCAAAACTCTTGAATTATTAACTTCTATGTCTCAAGATCTTAGAAGCAGGGGATCGATCAGGGACATTGAATTTGAACAGTAACCAGTTGAGAGATGGTCCACAGCATAATACAGAACACTCTCCAAAATTCTTTTTTTATCAAATCTTTTTCATTTAAAACTATCATTGTAGGTAGATCCATGTGTAATAGATGTTTCCATAAACAACCAAAAGGTTTTACTCTCTGGGGTTCAAATTTTAAACTGAAGTTTAATTCTTTTATAGGGTTTGAAGGAAAGAAAGGGGATTTATGGAAAGTCAATATAGACCTTTTTTCCTTTTGGTTTTGAATTAGTAAAGTTTTCTAGAAGTGGATTTATGACGTGTTATATGTTTAAGCTATACAATGTAAATATATATTATAGTTAGTTGTGCTGTACTTAGCCCATTTACTTTTGTTTAGGCTCTAGAAACTTCCATCACATATAAGTACTCTGAATTTAAGTGTATATCAGAATTGAGTTCAACCAATAGTGACCACTCATTTTTTAAAATTTTAAAATTTTTTAAGATTTGTTTGTTTTACATATATAGTGTTCTATATGCATGTACAACCTCATGCCAGAAGAGGGCACCAGATCTCACAGATGGTTGTGAGTTAACGTGGTTGATGGGATTTGAACTCAGTACCTCTGGAAGAACTACCAGTGTTCTTAACTTCTGAGTCATCTCTCCAGCCCCCATGGCCACACTTTTTATAAAAGTAAAGAGGCAAACATTATCGTCTAAGAAAATAAGGGGACAGTATGACGACAAGTCTAAGAAAACCCGCATAATGAACTGCACCTCTAGTCAATATCAACTACTGTAAAACTCCACTTTGTAGAGACTTTACAGTAATAAAATTTAGAACTTAAAAATTTCAGAATTTTGTTCCTTTCTGTCTTTCCCTTCCTTCCTGATTTCCTCCCCTTCCATTTTCTTTCCTTCTTCCCTTTTTCTTTTTCTTGAAATGGGTGTCATGTGTTACTCAGATTGGCCTCATGTGCCTAGGTTGAGTTTATCCCACCATAGCCTCACAAAAGCTGGGACAACAGATGTGTGCCACCAGTCCCCCACTTAAATTCTGGATTTGTTTTTCACATATAAAGTAAAAGCATGAGAAGTGAAAAAGGAAGTATGTGCACTTTATCATATTTGCCAAATGAGGAATGATATTTTCAAGGAGGGCTTCATGCTGCTGAGTTTGTTTTCTCACTTTTGGCGGTATCATGATCAAAGTACAATTCAGAAAACACAGGAATTAAGGGTAGGTAGTACCTAAAAACACTCTTGCTTCTCATTCATGCTAGTTTTTTTACCCACTTATATGTTGTTGTTGTTTGTTTGTGGGTTTTTTGTTTTTTGTTTGTTTGTTTTGTTTTGTTTTTCAAGATAAGGTTTCTATATATAACAGCCCTGGCTGTCTTGGAACTCACTCTGTTCATCAGACTGTCCTCAATCTGCCTGCCTCTGCCTCCTGAGTGATGGGAATAAGGTATGCCCTACCATGCCTGGCTCTTCTATTTTTTGTCATTGTTGTTGTTAGTTTTTATTCTTTATCCAGACCCTAGAGCATACTCTATCTTGAAACATTAAAAAATTTCAATCAGCTGCACAACAGTAAATTGATTATTCATTAAAATAGATATTTTGTCATTTAGCATTTAGGAAAACAAAACTGAATATCCAATAATTGAAAGTGACCAGGGAATTATGATACTTGACCAACTGAAATATTTTGAGGTCATTAAAATTTGGTTACTCAGTCACAGAGAGTAGAGTTATATTGTGCACTGGGAAAATGGGCACAATTGGAGAGCATCATATTACACAAACAAGCCAGCCTCAGAAGGCAAAAATCACGTTTTCTCTCATGTATAAATATGAGATTTCATAGGGATGCATATGAAACTAAAAGCAAGCAGGAAGGGAAGTGATAAGCAGGTAAGGGGAAGGAGAGGAGAGAGTGAGGAATGGCCAAAGTCCGTAACAGATTTGAGTTTAAAAAAAAGTCTTTCATACAATATAGTATCTATCAAAATTATGATGAAAATAAAAAAATTGGGGGTTTTGAAAAATGAGTAAACTCCCATTGCTAGGCATGGGGAACCCCCTTTCTAGCTGTTGTTGAGGGTTTCAAAGATTCCCCAAACAATATAGGTTTTTGCTGTTGCCTGGGATTGCCTCCCAGAAATTGCAACTAGATCCTATTGCTGCAAACACCATCCACTTCAGACAGAGGACATGGAGGAATCCAGCTGGAACTGACCTGGAAGCTACCTCCCTGAGAACTAGTTCTCACAGCACCAGAAGGAGCTATGCAAGCTGACAAAAGAGAAAAGCTATAAGGGACCCTACCCTGCTATGATGCCTACCAACAGCAATAATGACCAAGACATCAAGATATCCCAGAAGGTACCATCATGGCATTCATATACCAGGGATATCCCACAGCCATCTAATTATACTTAATGCCTGCTAAGTGGAGAGAATCCATGCCTAGTACTGTAAACCTAACCCATTACCCATGGACTCTAGATGAAGACTTATTACTGCCACCTCACTAAACTAGTTTAATTTCTAACTATATTCTAAATACTTATTCTTATAAGCACAGATAAGTATAGCTCTCACATGCAAGCAAAGAAGGTTTTATTTTTTCAGCCAAAAAAAAAGCCTATTACAAAAAGCTACTACTGACCAAAATGCGTAGAACAACTGACTGAGGGGTGCCTAGCCCCACTTGACATATCACCAACACAGCTCTTACACATAAGGCTCATGAATCATTGTAGAAAATGAAGGTGGGAAAGTTATAAGAAGAGAGGCCCAGGATGGGAAACCTTCTGTGAAATATTACCTTCTCTCTGCCGACTGCACCCAGGAAATTCCAGCAATATGATTGCCTAAACGAAATCTAAAATGAGAACACTAATTGACATGCCATTGCAGATGGGGGAATTCTCACAAGGCTTCACTCCTAGAAGAATAGACTGTCAAGTACTGCTGACAGAGGGAGAATCAGTCTTCACCAGTGACAAGGTCCTAAAAGAAGAGCTAATCCAAAGAGGCCAGTCCTGAACAAATGAGCAACACTAAATGGTCTCAGCAGGACACTTTTATAATCTGACACCTATTATAATGAAATAATAAGAGGTCATGAATTTGAGAAGGAGTGGAAGGGCCATATGAAGAATCAGAGGAAGGAAAGGGACAGGGAGAATGATATAAATGCAGTACTCATATATTAAATCTCAAAAGATAAATAATTAAAAAACATAAAAGCAGATAATAGCTATAATTGTGCAAATATGGAGGACATTAACTGATGGTCTTGAGAGATGGTTCAGCTGTCAAGACTACTCGCTGCTTTTTCAGAGGATTTGGATTTGATTACCAGCACATACAGCCGTATGTAACTCAAGTCCCAGGGGATTCATTGTATTCTTCTAGCCTCCACAGGCACCAGACATCTGTACAGGAAAAAACAGTTATATGTAGAAAGTAAAATAAACATAGAATTAGCATTAATTGTAAAGCAATGTCTCTCATTCTGCTTTTCAAAAAAATATAAACATGTATATGCATATTACATAAATAAATATATATGTGTGTATGACACATAATGACATATATAATATTAGTTTGAATATGTTTGGATATATGTATGTATGTATGTATGTATGTATGTATTTTCCATAAATACTTCTTGCTGACTTAATTAAATACATTTTTTGTAGCACTTGACTTAGACTACACCATGTAACCAATTTCCACATTTAAGAGTAATACTTTGAAGGCTGTGGGAATAGTTTAGTGGTATAATGCTTGCATTTCATGTAGTTCAAGAATGTCAAGGTTCACCCCAAGTTGGTAGTCAAACTTGGCAGTGTTATGCATAAGTTTATGGCTTTATATTCATGAAGTATATATGAGTAATGGGGTTTTAGAATCTTCCTCCATGGTTAAGGAGAAACACCAAGACCAGGTTGAATACAAGGAATCCCTACAAGGAGACCCCGAGAAGCCATTCTATGAGGCTGTGAAAGTGAAGCTTGGATTTTGTTGGAGACCCAAGGTGTTAGAGATGCCGGAACAGTGGAATATCTGCCAAGAAAATACATACACAACGAGAGGAAACAGCCAGAGAGAGAGAGAGAAGTATGTTTCAGACCGCAAAGCTGGAAGGGAAGTGTCATGGAAGCCCCTTGACTTCATGGGGTTTGGAGTTAGCCTCCCTGGGTTTCTGTCTTTGTTTGGTCCCATATTTCCTCTTAAGCTCTGATTTCTCCCTCTGGAGTGCTAATGCATGCACTGTGCTATTGTATGTTGGAAATACTTAATTTGCTTTTTAATTTCACAGGGTGTCACAATTAAGATATCGCCTTGAGTCTCAGAAAAGACCTTGGACTTTAAACTGTCTTGAGATTATGAAAGACTATGGGGACTTTTAAAGTTGGATTATAAATGTATTTTTCACTATGATATGGTCATGAACCTCTGGGAGTGAATGTGTGGGCTTAGAGGCTTCAGAAGACTCAGGCTACAACATGTTTTCTCCCATGCCCATGTGCAGTTTATATATTAAATAAAATGTATATGTACATATACATGTATTTAAATAGATATGCATGTACATATCTATTACATATATACATACATATAAAGAAGCAGGTTAATTATGTGTAGAGAGGAAAGATGTAGGGTGTGAGAGGGTACAAACAAATACCTAGGTATGTGACTAGTTTTTACATAGATAAGAAACATGAAAGCAGAAACGTGAAGGAAAGAGACCCCATGAAAGGACAAGTGGCAGGCTGTAAGTATGAGCAAAGTACAATGACAAGTGCATATGAATTGTCATAATGAAACCCATTATTTTGTATTTACTAATAAGTTAATTTTGGGGGCTGCAGATGCCTCAGCAGTTAAAAGTACAGAGTGCTCTGGTGAAGAACCTGACTTCAGCTCCTAGCGCTGATACCATGTGGCTTAAAACCCCCTGTAACTCCAGCCCTAGGGGATCTAGTGCCTTCTTCTGACCTCTACCGTTACTTCCACTCATGTGCAATTACCCCTACATGAATATATATGCATATGTATAATTAAAAATAATCTTATTAAAAATAGCAATTTTTCATTGTTTCAAAAACATGGTATTCCATTTGAGATTACTTGGTGCGCTATTATACATGGGGAGACTTTTGTCACTGAAAGTAATTATGAATCCGTCCTAGTTTCATTAATGTTACTGTGATAAAATATTCAGCAGAGCAATGTGGAGAGGAAGTATTTATTTGGTTTACTTCTCTAGGCTGCAGTTTATCATTTCAGTGAAGTCATGGCAGGAATTCTGGCAGCTTGTCCTATTATATACACAGTCAAGGTCAGAACAAAATGAATTTATCCTTGCTGTCTTCCAGCTTGCTCAACTAATTTTCTTATACATTTTAGGGCCTAGCCTAGATGTGTCAATTAACAATCAAGACAATCCCTCACAGATATGCCCACAGGCCAACCTAATCTTGACAATTCTTCCATTAAGAATCTCTTTTCAGGTGATTCTAAGTTTTGATGAGTTTATATTTAAAATAAAGCATCACAACACTCCAAGATCAGAAATAAAATATGTGACAAACATATGAATAAAAATAGCATGAAATTACAATAAAAACTTTCTAAAGATATGAATAATGAAAACTAAAATGTCACTTTAGTTTTTGTAATTATGTTGGAAAAATTTGCATGAAAATAGCAGTAGTAAATCAAGAGTCATCATGAGCCAGATACAGCAGAGAGGAGAGAATGTCTATGCTTAGGTAGTTTTGTTTTGTGTATAGTCTTCCATTCCAATTCATGGAATGGTGCTGCCTAGTTGAGGTTGAGTCTCCTCACATCAATTAGCTTAATCTATGTAAGTCCTAACACACATGTATAGAAGCTTGTCTGCAAGTCAGTTCTAGAAATAATTAAGTCTATAATCATGATAAACATTGCAGCTACAGCCTTTGTCAACTGAATGCCAAAACAAATCAGTTTTAGCAGCAACTTTCCACATTTTGTCTTCATAGATTCGTGGCTGTCTCATAATGGAGAAAGCATTAAATTCAACTTCAAAATTTTCCATGGGCTTTAAAATCTTTAACATTATTGAAAAGTCCAAAGTGCATGTCTCATCTGAGACTTCAAGCAATTTTTTAACTGTGAGCTTCTACAAAACAAAATCGGGTCACATATTTTAATATACAATGACACAGAAGAATAGTCCCACCCCAAAAAGACAAGACTGGGAGAATAACAAAGAATGATTGCACTAACACAAGACCAGATCCCAACAGGACTAACACCAAATTCTAAAGCTCCATGTCCAGCATCTGGGACGTGTGATAGAATAATTTGTTTTCCAAAAGGCTTAAGTAGCTCTACTATTCCACCTCCAATGCCTTTAATGCAAAAAGTTTCTCTCTTGAGCCAACTCTACTCCACATCTCTGGGTTTCTTCTTCAGATAGTCAATGATGTAGACATCTTGAACATCTTGGGTTCTCTCCATCACAACTCGGACTTCACCTTCACAGCTTCATACAGTGGTCTTTCATTTCATTTCAGAAACTCTAAACATAATATGTTCCCTCAGTAGCTCCCTCAAACCATGGTGAAAGACTTAAAATTGTACATTCTAGTCTTAAAAGTGAGGAATGTATGTATGATGTTTCAAGTTCTGCTATCAACTCAAGACATAGTCCAGCTCCCTTGGACCAAATCATATTGTCTCCTGTCTTCCAGGCTGACCCTGGGATAACACTACCTAATCCATTTTCAATCATGAATTCATTAGGTAGCATTTTCAGTTTAGTCTCTCTCCTCTCAAATGAATTTGCATTTTCACAAGATGTAGCTTTAATAGATGGTGTCTTGTACTCAGGGAACAAATTCTACTGTTTCAGTGTGCTGCTGAGGGATTCTCTTTTATAGTGCTAATTGATATAATAATTTCAGTTGCTTTCTCAACACTAGCCTTATTTGTCACTACTTTAAAATTATTTCATTTTCTGAAAAAACTATGTTTTTTACATTTTCTCCTCTCTCTCTCTCTCTCTCTCTCTCTCTCTCTCTCTCTCTCTCTCTCCTTAAAACTCAGCAATGTTTAGTAGCTATGACACAGACTGAATGCCACTCTCTCTTGAAACTTCCTCCATCAGACACATTAGTCTATGGCTTTTGTATTTAGGTTCCCTGAAGTTCTCCAGACAAGGCAAAATGCAACCAAATTCTTGCCAGAGTATTTCATGGATGATTTGCTGTCTGGTTCCTTATAAATTCCTTGATCTCTCTTTAAGCTCATTAACTAGGCATCCAATTTGCATGTTTCTCTCAGCATATTTGTCTCTTGGGCTCCCACTAGAACTTCCCATTATGCTCTGCTTGCAGTATTCTGCAGGCTTTGTTGTCAACGGTTGCATATTTTTTTGCATTCCTCCTACAAAATAGTCCCAAAGACCAAACAACCAAATAGTCAGGTTTATTGCAGCACTGACCCCATTCCCAGCTAGTACCAATTTTATATATTACTGTTGTGTCTCATGACAAAGTATATGATACAAGCAAATTAAAGAAAAGGGAGTTCTTTTGTTTCACAGTTCATAGCAGATAAATTAAAGTAGTAACAACTTGAGATACCTGGTTACACTGCTCATATGTTCACAATCAGGAGAAGAGGTTGATGAATGTCCATACTGAGCTAGAGTTCTCCTTTTATGAAGTCCAAGACCCCCATCCACAGAATGGTGCTGCACAAATTCATAGTGAGTCTTCCCACCTCCTTTAATGTAATCTATATAATCTCAGATATGCCCAGAGACTATCTAGATAATCTCTCATATGTGTGTCCTGAGTTTGTCTCTAATGTGACTCTAGATCCTGTCAAGTTGACAATCAAAGTTAAATGTAGCTGAAAGTTTTCCTGCGTCCTGCCTGGCCTGCAGTCAGGACAAATCTCTCTCACCTACTGGTCCTGCAGACACTCTGACCCAAATAAACACACAGAGGCTTATATTAATTAAAACTACTTTGCCATTAGCTCAGGCCTAACACTGACTAGCTCTTACACTCAAACTCAGCCCATTTCTGTTAATCTATATGTTGCCATGTGTTCCACCCATCTGCTCCTGGCAGCACTGATTTACTTCAAAGAGAAATATGGGCACTGAAGGCACTCTATATGGAGTTTATGTTCTTCTTGGCAAAAGTAGCCATTTAGGCAAGAAACTGTTCTTGCCTGGACTGCAGACAAAATGTTGTATCGACTGGACATGCAGGATCCATAGGAAGGTGACCACTGAACTTTGCAAGGCAAAATGGCCCTTCAGGTTCCTGCTTCACAGAAGAAACTTCCAGATATTCTACAGGACACAGAGACAAGTGACTGAGAGACTCTAGGCAAGTAGGCTGAAAACGGATGCCCCAACATTGCAGAAGATATTTGAGTGACTGTCCAGGCAGCCAGCTGTCTCTGTCATTCTAGATTTTTAGAAGTTGCTTACAATGTTCTTTCTGTTTACTTAGGTAATATTATATCCTTCTGGGGTCTTTGATGTAGTTGAAGACTAGATAGTTATAATTTTCCTTTGTTGTGACAAAAGTTAGATGTGAAACCTTAGACTCACAAATATAGGATAAATAGAATATTTTCTTTTATTTTGCCAAATACAAATAGACTGAATATTGCAACTGTAATTCTTGCTTGATAATTGTTTTGTTATATGCAATTTTACGATGTTAAAGGTAAACCCTTCCTTTTTGATTAGACAGAAAAGGGGAGGTGCTCTGTGATGTTCTGTATACTGTGAATGTGTTGCTCTGATTGGTTGATAAATAATATGCTTATTGGCCAGTAGCCCAGACAGTAAGTATAGGTGGGATAAGCAGACAAGGAGAATTCTGAGAAGAGGAAGGCTGAGTTAAGAGAAGCCATCCTGCCATCCAGGGAGCAGTATGTAATGACACACAGGTAAAGCCATGGAAAACATGTTGACATATAGGTTAACAAAAATGGGCTGAGTTTAAGTGTAAGAGCTAGTCAGTAAGAAGCCTGAGCTAAAGGCTGAGCAGTTTTAATTAATGTAAGCCTCTGTGTGTTTAGTTGGGTCTGAGCGACTGTGGACCAGATAGGACACAGGAAAACTTTCAGCTACAGTTAAACATCACAATGCCACTTACGTGCTGAATCTAAAATATCCAAACCCATAAATTTAGGGAGAGAAATGTCAGCTGTCTGTGACATTGCCTGGTGGGGGTGGGGGTGTAGTGAAATTGAAGTTAATAGATGCAGAGTTACAGTTAGGTAGAAAAAAATAAGTCCTAGTAAGTTACCATACAGCCTAATAACCACAGCTAATAATTATGTATATTTTAAAAGAGACAAACAAGGATATTAAGTATTACTAACATAAAAATTTATTTTTTATTTTATATAAATATTAAAATGCTATAGTTATATATTGGAAATAGTATATTATCATCCTGATTTAATGATTTTAGAGTGTACAACCTGTATTGAAACATATTGTACTCCTTACTATATGCAATTGTTTGTTATTGTTTTTATAATTTGTCAGTAGAGAGATTTATATATGTTGCCTAGCGGTAGTTTCATTATGGAATTATGACGCTGCATATCTTAATATGTTAGTATAATTTTATTCTAGCTCTTCATTTTTATAATAAGGTTTATTTTTGATAATGCCTCCTATTTAAGGTAAGAAGAAAAGTTGTGTGACAGTGGCATTCTCTGCATATGGACTTTATTATGTATCCTGTGCTCAAAAAACAAACATAAGTGTTTTAGCTACATAGGAAGGTCATGAAAGGAATTTTACAATTTGATATGAGATTATGAAGTAATTTAATGTTTCTATATGTACATTTCTCAACTTCTTCTATGTAATTTTACACACACACACACACACACACACATACACACACACACACATCTTGGATCATTAGGCTCTATGCTGAAATTTAGATCATGGTTATAAAAACTCACACATCAATTTTTGAGGGATAAGTAGCACCAGCAACTCCACACTCTGTACTGACAATGGCAAAAGTAATCTATAGGAAATCAATATTAGCCAAGGAGAAGGTTCAGGACGACTTTAATGACACAGAGCTGCTAAGCTAGTCATCCTTCTTTAAGTTTTATAATTTGTATACAAAAAGGTATATGGGGGGAATCAGGAGTTTTGATGAACTAGCTTTACATAGTATCACCAGCAATACTCAAATCTATCAAATCCTGTGTAAAAGTTGTAAACCAATAACAATAAAAGCATTCAACATGAAGGATATATTACCTCTTTTCCATGTTATATTCAGAAACAATACAAAAAATGATTACTAATCCCAATAAAAGGAAAGAGTCTTTGCAAATGATATTATCACTTCAAAATATCTTTGTACAGAAGCAGAGACAAATAAAGACTGAAACACTGGACTTCTTGAGAATAAAGCTGGAGTTTCCTCATAAAAGATAGTACAAGACAGAAGAAGGGCAGTAGGTGGGGTCATAAGAATCATGCTTAGTTGTAAAATAGTAAGAGGTATAAAAATATGTGACTATACAGGTTATATTGTATTGCCACTATGGGTAATACATGTTTCATTGAGCATAAAGTTTAAATCAAATGTTTGTACACCTCTGACAGAGATGCTGATACCCCATAGGAAGTAACAATTCAGTGACTAAAGAAGCAAATGCTCACAGATCAGTTGAACAGTAACATACATTCCAGGGGGTGGATTCATTTCTAGTCTGTGCTGGCCACTTTCTGAGACCACTACGAGGTTAAATGAGAGAGTAATAATATATTTCAAGTGTTGCTTGCCTTCTGCTTTTCTTCAGGAACTACAAATATAAACTTATTTCTATGAAACTTGTAACTTTCCTCAATAAGAGGGAAATCGTTCTCCATTTTAATGAACTGTCTTAGTCAGCATAAACTATCATAACAAAAAGCCAACCTGGGAAACTCAGACAATAGATGTTTATTTTTTTTCTCAGACGTAGAATTGAGTTGTAGAACTCCTAGATCAAGAACTGTCAGGGTACGTTTCTTATAACAATTGTCTTCTTGACTTGCAGACAGCCTCCTTTTTTATTCTCAGGTTTTTATGAGAGAGAGAAAGATACAAGGACAGAGATACACTCAGAGCAAGTTACATACACACATATACACACACACACACACACACACACACAGAGGAATACAAACACTTGCACAGAAAGAGGGAGTGAAAGACAGAGGGAGAGAGAGAGAGAATTTAAGAGAGGGAGAATGACACACACACATACACAAAGAGAGAGAGAATATCAGAATTATGCTATCTCCTCTTAGCGGAACATCTCCTACCAGATCAATGTCTATCCCTTATATTATCTTTGGTTAATAAAGATCTTATTTCTAAGGATAGTTAGGAGTTAAAAATTCAATAAATCAATTTTGTAGGAGGCACAAAAGATTTTTGCATATATTTTTTGATAGACTGTTTTACATTCTTCCATTTATTATTCTTGGATTTAACATAAGAAATTTTATGTCACCTTGGTTTTATAGATTGATCTGGAGATTTCAAATGTAAATTTGACAGAATATTAGTGGAATTAATTAATGAAAAATATTTATTTTCTAGTTTGTAAAAATAAGTAAACACCAGGGATCGCTGGAATTTGTGTTTCCTTGTACATATTTAATTTTATCCATATGCTGTATATTTTGATTTCAATCAATGTTATTTTGTTGGCTACTTTGTGCATAGAAAGCAATGATGTCAGAAGAGTCCATCAAGGTTGTGTCTTGATAAGGACAAAAGCAGTGGAATGGGTAGAAGTTGTAGAACATAAGACTTGGGAAACATGAGTTAATTTTTGTATCAGGGTGCAGTTAAAGTCTTATGAAGGCACTAGTGGATGATGAAGGACCGTTATACACACACAGAAGAAATTAACTTGGTATACTCCCGTTAGTTAGGGTTGTCATTACTCTGTTAAAACACCATGACCAAAAGCAACTTGGAGAGGATAAGGTTTAATTTGGCTTACATTTCCTCAATCACAATCCACTGAGGGAAGTCAAGGCAGGAACTCCAACTAGGCAGGAAACGAGGGACAGGGGCTGATGCAGAGGCTGTGGAGGATTTCTGCTTATTGGCTTGATCTTCATGACTTGTTCAGCCTGCTTTCTTATAGAACTCAGGACCACCAATCCAGAATCACTTACAATGGGCTGGGATTTTTTTTTTAATCAATCACTTATTAAGAAAATGGGGGCTCCAGCAGAAGTCCCCAGATCTACCTTAGGACACCCAAGTACACAGAACCAAGGTAAGAGTCCACCCAGAGCCCACCAACACTCCTCAGAGGCCTTGTGGCTTTCCCCAACAACACCTTCACCCTTCCTCACCATATCTTGGCCCATAACTCTGGCAAAAGGTCCCTATTCTATCAGAGGCCAGGCCTATTCCCTAAACCCAAGAAGCCCACTGCTCTACCAGAGGACACACTGGTACCTGGAACCCTAGAGTCCATTACAGTTCCCAGAACTCCAGAGGTCACACAAGTCACCAAAACTCAAGTTGAGGTACCTGACTGGACTAGAATACTTGCTCATCAAAACCACAGGCCATAGCTGGGCAGTGGTGGCGCACGCCTTTAGTCCCAGCACTTGGGAGGCAGAGCCAGGCAGATCTCTGTGAGTTCGAGGCCAGCCTGGTCTACAAAGTGAGTTCCAGGAAAGGCGCAAAGCTACACAGAGAAACCCTGTCTCGAAAAACCGGAAAAAAAAAAAAAAAAAAAAACCCACAGGCCAGTCAGGCCACAAAGCCAGAGAGGAAACAAAAACTGAAGGGGAAAAATACCCATTCAACAAAGAAAAACTAAACTCAGAAATATGTACATAAACCTATAATTACCCCCAAACTCAGAAGCTAGAGGTCAATATAAGAATACAATTAATAATATATGACCACCAGAGTCCAGCTATCCTATTTCAGCAAGCCCTGCAAATCTCAACACAGCTGAACCACAAGAAAATGACCTTAAAACCAAATTTATGAAGATGATAGATGTCTTAAAAAGGAAATAAATAAATTACTTAAATAAATATGGGGAGAAAATGGGAGAAAATGAACAAATCCACCCTAGAAAACTCAGAAAGCCAGGGAGAAACAAAGAGGTGAAGGAAATGAATTAAACTGTTCAAGACCTGAAAATAGAAATAGAAGCAATAAAGAAAACATAAACTGAAGGAATCTTGGAGATGAAAATCTATGTAAGTAAACAGAAATTGTAGATACAAGTATCACCAACAGAAAAAAGAGAATGAAGAGAGAATCTCAGGCATAGAAGATACGATAGAAGAAATTGATATATTAATCAAAGAAAAGGTTAAATCTAAAATATTCCTGACACAAAACATCTAGGAAGTCTGGAACACTATGAAAAAGCCAAATCTAAATGCAATAGGAATAGAAGGAGAAGAATCCCAACACAAAGACCAAGAAAATATTTTTAACAAAATCATAGAAGAAAGTTTTCCTAGCCTAAAGAAACACATGCCAATAAAGGTACAAGAAGCTTAAAGAACACCAAATAGATTGGACCAGAAAAGAAAGTCCACTGACTACATAATTAAAACATTAGACATACAGAACTGAGAAAAAATATTAAAGTACTAAGTAACATATGGAGACAGACCTATCAGAATTATACTTGATTTCCCAATGGGGACTCTAAAAGCCAGAAGGGCTTTGACAGATGTTTTCCAGACTCTAAGAGACAACAGAAGCCAGCACAGACTACTGTACCCAGCAAAACTTTCCATCATTAGACAGAGAAAACAAGATATTCTATGAGAAATTTAGCTTTAAACAATATCTATCTACAAATCCAGCCCCGCAGAAAATACTAGAAAGAAAGATCAATCCCAAGGAGGCAAACTACACCCATGAAAACATGAGAAATAAATAATCTCACACAAGCAAAACTCAGAGAAGGAAAACACACACTCACACACACACACACACACACACACACACACACACACACACACACAGTACCACCACCATGATCAACAACAAAATAATAGGAATTAACAATCATTAGTCATTAATAGCACTCAATATCAATGGATGTGATTCCCCAATAAAAAGGTTGCAGAAATAGGATCCACCTGTCTGCTGCCTATAAGAAACATACCTTTGAATAAAGACAGACATTAACTCAGAGTAATGGTTGGATAGTCACATAGAAAGTCCCAAGAGATACAAGAAAATTGAAATACCCCCCTGGATCCTATCAGACCACCATGGATTAAACCTGAATTTCAACAATAGAAGCAACAGAAAGCCTCCAAACTCATGGAAATTGAGAAATTCTCTACTGAATGATGACTGAGTCAAGGTAGAAATAAGGAAAAATTTGAAGACTTCCTAGAATTCAATGAAAATGAATATACAATATACCCAAATTGATGGGACATAATGAAAGTGGTGCTAATAGGAAAATTCATAGCAATAAGTGCTTTCATAAAGAAATTAGAGAAATCTCTTACTAGCAACTTAACAGCAAATCTGAAAGCTCTAGAACAAAGAGAAACAAGCTCACCCAAGATGTGTAGATGGCAGGAAATAATCAAACTGAGGGGTGAAATCAATAAAATGGAAACAACAACAGCAAAAACAATACCATAATCAGTAAAACAAACAGTTGGCTCTTTGAGAAAATCAACAAGATAGACAGCCCTTATCCAAACTAACTAAAAGAAAGACAATATCCAAATTAACAATAACAGAAACAAATAGAGTAACATAGCAATAGACACAAAGGAAATATAAGGATTTATTAGGTCATACTTCAAACACTTGTTGTACACAAATTTGGAAAATCTAAAAGTAATGGAAAATTTTCTCGTAGATACCACTTACCAAAAAGTCAGGATCAGATAAACAATTTAAATAGATCTATTAGCCCTAAAGAAACAGAAGTGATAATTAAAAGTCTCCAACTAAAAAAGCCCAGGGCTAGACAATCTTAGCACAGAATTCTACCAGACTTTCAAAACTGATCAAGTGCCAGTACTCCTCAAGTTATTCAACAAAACAGAAACAAAAGGAACATTTCCAAATTCATTTTATGAGGCCACAGTCACTCTGATACCTAAACCACACAAAGACTCAACAAAGAAAGAGAATTACAGACCAATTATCCTCATGAACATTGATGGAAAAATACTCGATAAAATACTGACAAACAGAATCCAGGAACACATCAAAAAGATCATCCACTGGGATCAAGTCGGCTTCATCCCAGAGATGTAGGAATGATTCAACATAGGAAAATCTGTCATATAAAAAAATCTGAAAGAAAGAAAGCACATGACCATCTCATTAGATGCTGAAAAGTCTTAGACAATATCCAACACCCCTTCATCATAAAAGTCTTGGAGAGAACATAAAATATAAGGAACATACATAAACATAATAAAGGTAATATACAGCAAACTGATAGCCAACATCAAATTAAATGGCAATTCCACTAAAATTAGGTACAAGACAACATTGTCCATTCTCTCCATATCTATTCAATAAAGTACTTGAAGTATTTATGGGAATACAAACTGAAAAGGAAAAAATCAAAGTATTGCTATCTGCAGATGATATGATAATATATATAAGCAACCTCAAAAATTCTACCAAGGAACTTCTATACTTCTCATAAATACCTTCA
Source organism: Peromyscus attwateri (assembly GCA_902168425.1). NCBI lineage: Eukaryota > Metazoa > Chordata > Mammalia > Rodentia > Cricetidae > Peromyscus > Peromyscus attwateri. Next base: position 27,585 of record CABHPP010147911.1, read on the forward strand.
GCAAAGTGGCTGGCTACAAGATTAACTAAACAAAAAATAGTAGCCCTCCTGTACAAAAATGACAAATAGACTGGGAAAAAAATGAGGGAAACAATATCCTTGACAATAGCCAGAAATAATATAAACTCTCTTGGATAACTCTAGCCAAGCAACTAAAAGACCTGTATTACAATAACTTCAACTCTTTGAAGAAATAAATAGAAGATTTTAGAAGATGGAAAGACCTCCCATGCTCATGGATTCATAGGATAAACAAAGTAAAAATATTACCAAAAGCAATCTAAAGAATCATCAAAACTTCAATACAATTCTTTACAGGCCTTGAAAAAAACAATATGTAACTTCATATGGAAAACCAAAAACTCAGGATAACTAAAACAATCCTGTACAATAAAAGAACTTCTGGGGTATCAACATCCCTGATTTCAAGCTGTACTACAGAGCTATAGTAATAAAAACTGCATAATATTAGCATAAAAACAGACATATTGATCAATAGAATTAAATGGAAAACCCAGACTTAAATGCACACACGTATGAACACCTGAGTTTTGTTTTGGTAATGAAACCAGAAATATACAATGGAAAAGAGAGCCTTTTCAACAAATGATGCTCGTTTAATTGGATGTTGGCATGTAGAAGAATGCAAATAGATTCATATCTATTACCCTTCACAAAACTTAAGTCCAAGCAGATCAAAGAGCTCAACATAAATCAAGTTACACTGAATCTGATACAAGATAAAGTGGGGAAAAACCTTGAATACATTGGCACAGGAGACAATTTCCTGATCAGAACACCAATAGTGCAAGCATTAAGAATGACAATTAATAAATGTGATCTCATGAAATGGAAAACCTTCTGTAAGGTAGAGGACACAGTCAATAAGAGAAAACAGCAGTCTACAGAATAGGTGAATATTTTCACCAACTCCACATCTGATGGAGGGATAATATCCAAAATATATAAAGACCTCAATAAACTAGATATCAACAAACCAAATAATTCAATTTAAAAATGGTGTACAGATGTAAACCAAATTCTCAACACAGGAATCTCAAATGGCTGAGAATCACTTAAAGAATTGTTCAATATCCATAGCCATCAGGGAAATGCAAATCAAAAGAACACTGAGATTCCATCTTAACACCTGTCAGAGTGGCTGAGATAAAAAGCACAAGTGACAGCTCATGTTGGCAAGGATATGGAGTCATGGGAACATTCCTCCATTTCTGATGAGAGTGCAAATTGTTTAGCCATTTTTAAAATCAACATGATGGTTCCTCAGAAAATTGATAATCGATCTGTTCCAAGACTCAGCTATACCACTCACCATCCTATCACAAGGACACTTGTTGGAGTATGTTCATAGCAACTTTATTCATAATAGCCAGAAAATGAAAACAACCTAGGTGTCCCTCAACTAAAGAATGGAAAAATGAAAATATCATACATATTTTCAATGGAGTATTACTCTTCTGTTTAAAAAATTGCATCATGAAATTTGCAGTCAAATGGATGAAACTAGAAAACAAAATAGTCCAGAATGAGGTAACCCAGACCCAGAAAGACAAATAGGGTATGTACTTACTTATTAGTGAATATTAGCTGTTAAGTAAAAGATAATCATGCTAAAATCCATAGACCCAGAGAGACTAGGGAACAAGGAAGACTCGGGGCAGGGGGCGGGGGGGGGGGGGGAGCATGGATCTCCTTGGGAAGAAGATATAGATAGATATCACAGGTGGGCTGAGGGTGGGTGGGAACAGGAATAGTAGGGGTCATGTGGGAAGAGGATAGAGCAAGAGAGGTAAAGGAGACACCTCATGCAATGGAAACTCCCAGGAATCTATGAGGGTGACTCCTAGTAATAGGGGATACAGAGCCTGAACCAGCAGTCTTCTGTAACCAAGTAAGTCTTCCAGTGGAGGGAATGAGACACCAAACCAGCCACAAAACTTTTTATCTATAATTTATCCTACCTGCAAGATGTGCTGTGGTAAAGGTGGGACAAGAATTCTGGGTGTAGCCAACCAATGACTGTTCCAGCTTGAGATCCATGCCATGAGAGGTAGCCCACCTCTGACGCTGCCTGGATGGCCAGGAACCAGAGGCTGGATGGTACAGAGACCTAAAATAGAATCAAACATGACGGGGGGAAAAAAGTCAGTGAAATTATTCCTAATGTCACTCTGTTGTACTCACAGACAGGAGCTTAGCATAATCCCGTTCAGAGAGGCTTCATCCAGCAACTGATGGGAGCAAATGCAAACTCCCACAGTCAAATAGTAGGTGGAGCTTCAGGATCCTGTGGAAGAGGGAGAGGAGGGATTGTAGGAGTCAGAGGGTTCAAGGACACCACAAAAAAAAAAAAAAAAACACAAAATCAACAAATATGGGAGGATCACAGGGCTCACAGAGACCTGGGAGCCTGCATGGGTCTGACCTATGCACTCTCCATACATGTTATGGTGTATAACTTGACCTTCTTGTGGAACTCCTAACAGTGGGAGCAGAGACTGTTTCTGACTCTTTGGTCTGTTTTTGGGTACCCTTTACCTCCTACTGGGTTGCCTTGTCCAGCTGTAATATGACTGAAGGTGCCTATAGTTATTGAAACTTGATATGCCCATTTGGTTGATATCCCTTGGAAGCCTGCCTTTTTCTCTTTTTTTGATGCACTTTTATTAAGGAATTCTTTACTCATTTTACATACCAACCACAGATCACCCTCTTCCTTCCTCCCACCCCTCCAGCCTTCCCACTTCCCAACCCACCCTCACTCCCTCTTACAAGAAGGTAAGGACTCCCACTGGGAGTCAACAGAGCCCAGTACATTCAGTAGAGGCAGGTCCAACCCCCCCCCCTCCCCCGCCTCAAAGCTGTGCAAGTCCTCCCACTATAGGTAGTGGACTCAAAACAGCCAGCTCATGCACCAGGTATGGATCCTGATCCCACTGCTAGGAGGTCCCTTGAGCAGATCAAGCTACACAACTGTCTCGATCATTTACATGGCCTAGTCCAGTCCCATGGAGGCTCCACAGGTGTTGGTCTAAATTTCCTGAGTTCCCACTAGTTTGGTTTGGTTGTCTCTGTAGGTTTCCCCATCATGATCTTGATGCCCCTTGCTCATAGTATCCCTCTTCTCTCTCCTTGACTGGACTCCCAGAGCTCAGCCCAGTGCCTGGCCATGGATCTTTGCATCTGCTTCTATCAGTTCCATCAGAAAGGCTCTATGATGACAGTTAGGGCATTCACCCATCTGATCACTGAGGTAAACCAATTCAGGCACCCTCTCTACCACTGCCAGTAGTCCAAACTGGGTCCATCCTTGTGGATTCGTGGGAACTTCCCTAGCACCCGGTTTCTCCCTATCCCCATGATGTCTTTCTCTATCATGGTATCTCTTTCATTGTTCTCCCACTCCATTCCTGTTCCAGCTCAACCATCCCATTCCCGTTTTCTTAAAGGAAATGGAGGAGTGGTTATGGGGAAGAGGAGAGGCCACAGGAGGGACAGGGGAGGGGGAGAGAGGAGGGAGGGAAAACTGCAGTCATTATATAATATATGAGAGTAGAATAAATAAAAACAAGAAAAGAAAAGAAAATTACCTGCAGGCTTGCCTGCTTCCAGGCTGATTTTATGGAGACATTTTCTCAATTGAGGATTCCTCTTCTCAGTTGACTCTAGCTTATGTGAAGTTGACATAGAACTAGCTTGCACAATTGTGGCTCATTTTTCTGTGCTTTAACTACAAGAGAAAATGAACTTGGTTATAAGTTGAAGTCTGCCCTCAGATTCCTGTTATTTTCTCTTTTATTACCTTTTTCATCCTGTAGCCCTGCATAGTGGTCTCTTTAATACATATAGTTGACAACAGAAGCACCCTTTGACTATATGCATGTAAAACTTGAAGACTGAATGGAGCAGAGAGATCATTTGCTTTGATTGTAATGATCAGAACTCTGAGTGACCTATAAGAGTCAGAGACATGTGGAAGTGCGTTAACTGATACTTCATGAACAATTTAATTTAACTATTAAGCCTAGTTTTTAATGAAAAGCATCATTGCAAGGCTATAAATTATATGGTTTATACAAATTTACTTGCTTCCATCCTCTTCTTTAAAAATATTTTATATTAACTAGCATCTTGAAAAAATATAATTATGTATATGTTCTCAAAGTAAGGAAGAAAATATAGTTGGAATGGAAAAATCAGTCTGTTGACTCTATACTTTTTGTGTTATAAAGTATTTTCACTTTGAGAGTTGCCAGGATTCATTGCCTCTATTTGTGTCTTAGTGTAGAAATAATGGGACACACCAATCGATGTACCCCTCTGTCCCATAACTGTACAGCAATTTCTTAAGGTTCCTTTTGGATATACTCCTAGATGTAGTAAATATGTTGAAAATAACAGAATCAAGTATATTGTACTTTTCACAAAGAAATTTTACAAATAAAATTTTAGGTAAAACTAAGTTTTATTGAATTAAAGAACAATGTGTTAGCAAGGTCCTATGCAATGCCAGCATGAGTCTAAGAATGGTACATAAATCTTCAAGACTGCAGTAGAATTTTCAAATATTGCTTTGTAGAAAGAAGTGGAATAATTCCACACAATTTTAAAAATAGACACATTTGGTTCTGGGTCTGCTGATCAGAGCCTTCAGTGAAAACATAGATTAACTGGGATCCATCATTATAAGTCCCAGATGAAAGAAAACCCATATGTCAGTGAACCTAGGTTCCCAGAAAGGTTACATGATATTATAATTAACTACCTTTAAAAAAACAGGCAGAGGGTCAGTTAGTGAAGTAGGTTCAAGTCCAGTGTTGTGACAGAAGCAATAAGCAACCAAGGTAGTAATGGCTCAAAGACTATTTTTTAAACTTAGAACTTATGACTTCTTTTCTGTTAAAAGACAAAGAAAAACACTAAGAGAAAATTTTTGTATTTACCCAAGTTCACTGGGATAAAGCATAGAAAAAAAAGTGGGTAAGAAATGCATCATGCCGGGCGGTGCCACGCCTTTAATCCCAGCACTCGGGAGGCAGAGGCAGACGGATCTTTGTGAGTTCGAGGCCAGCCTGGTCTCCAAAGTGAGTTCCAGGAAAGGCGCAAAGCTACAC
>CABHPP010147911.1:32819-47512 GCA_902168425.1 Peromyscus attwateri
GATGTATAATAAAATACAAAAAATGAATGTGTACAGCTACAGATAATGTGCTGACCATAGCAGACATTCATGTAGCTCTGTGCAACCAAAGGTCACATTCCGTGCATCTGGAAAAGTCCCCATTATATAAGGAATATGGAAAACTGTAAAATAATAATGAAAATAGGATTGACTCTCTACTCAATAATCACAGGACACAAAATTATAATAGGGCCATAGCATAGTGACTCAGTATGTAGGCAGTCATATGCCTTTGGTAATCAAAGGTAATATGAGACCCTTTCTTGTAAAGAAAAGTATGTTTACACAAATATTGAGCTGGCTGGTTTTTATATCATCTTGACACAGGCTAGTGCCACTGGAAAGGAAGGAACCTAGTTGAGAAAATGCCCCAATATTATATAATATGTGACTGCAGGCAAGCCTGTTGGGCATTTTCTTAATTAGTTGGATGCCCCAGGCCATTATGGATGGTGCTACTCCAGGGCTAGAGATCTTGGTTCCATAAAAAAGCAAACAGAACAAATCATGAAGAGCAAGCTATGAAGTAGCACTCTGCCATGGCCTCTGAATTAGCTCCTGCCTCCAGGTTCCTACATCGTTTGAGCTCCTGTCTTGACTTCCTTTCTTTTGGTCATGGTATTTCATCAAAACAATAGTAACCCTAACTAAGATAGATATCTATACAATTATTAAAGTCTGGAAGTTACCTATTCCCAGTGCACAACCATGGGTTTGAATGGTCATGGTTTGTTAGCTACAACCATGGTCTGACTTCCCATATTAGTCATAATCCCTCATTTCACAACTGCCTGACAGTTTGAGGAAAACACGCTCTACTAGTGTATAGTGCTGCTTAAACTGTATTTACTCCAAAACCTATTGGCTAACAGTTAAAAATGAATGTCTTACATAGTTTCAAGATTAAGTTGGGAATCTCAGAGTGGCTTTGTTCAGTGGTTTTGGCACAGGGACTTTAATGAGAATGTAGTCATGTGTACTGTAGCCATCTTGGGACATAAAAGGGCGGGAGTCTGAAGATCCAGGCATACCCATACAGTTGGTGTGGTGTCAGTTTCTGGTTGGCAGCCGGCTGCAGTACTAAGTGTCTTATCACATGGGACTCTTCCTAGTGCTAATTAGACAAAGCAGCAGGCTTCAACCAGGAGAAGATAATTTAAGAAAAATCCCAGTAACTTAGAAACAGAATGATTAACTGTGATTTGTAAGTCCCTTTCAGTAACCTTCATGCATCATCAGAAGGGGGTTTCACAGGTTATGACCATCAGATGGGGATGATCAGCAGGAACCATCTTGTAGGCTGGATTCTACAAATGGCTTTCAGCACAGTCAAACTATTATAATTAGTTATCAATATTATTAATTGATTCAACTACCTTTACATAAAATGAGACAATTTCATTAAATAAATTCTCAGACCTCTTCCAGTTTGTACACAGTAGGATTAGATGGTCATATTATCATAATTTCAATAAATAGTAGTTATGTGGATATTAGGAGGGAATCCAAGATTCAGTCAATCTCATTGCAAAGTTGATCTATAGATGCTCCCAATATTTACACTGAGGAGACTTAATTAACTTTACCTTGCTATGAATTATAATGGTTACTGATGAAAATATTGTTAGCTCTAAATATATTATTTTCACTAAATAGTATTATGTATCTGCCAAATATTAGTAAATTAACAATTCTAAAATTGTTTTAGGATTTTGGTATTAAAATATAGCATACTTGAAGAACCTTCCAGTTTTTAACCAACCTTGTACATAGGCCAGCACAGTTTTCTGAGATCCATTTTAGCACATCTTTGGGTATGTTGTCATTGGGAAGCAGTAGTTCATGAACGATTGCCTCAAGGACTTTTAGGAGGATTGCAAATTATTGAAGTAGAAAATCTTTATAGGAGATCAGAATATATCCTAATACCAACCCTGAGGTCTTGTGTTGAATAGTCAAGCATGGCTGCATAAAATAGATTGAATAAAACCACCAGCATTAGAGATCCCTGCTCCCCAGGACTGGTGATGGATGACTCCAGCCAGATGCCATCAACACCAACTTAACCAGTCATTTCATCATGAAAGTTTCAAGCTTTGGTAAACTTCCCCAGGAAACCCACTTTATTGTTATCAGAGTAGAGATCTCTGCTGTCAGCAGAAGTCACCATAGATTAATAATTGAATGACCAACAGATGAAGGGGGGACTTCAGTTCACTGTGAGACTAAGTGACATCACTTGACTAAGTGACATGTCTCTAAATCTCAAGTGAAGTTTTCTCTTTTGTGTAAATCACTTAAAAGTCAGCCATTGCATAAGTATCATTCAATAAGATTCAATTAAAATATACAGCTATTTCACCTCGTAAGAGCAGGTCATTTAAAATCTAACCAATACTGGGAAACATAAGCTGAAAGACTATAAAATCAAATAATAATTAGAAGCAGTTTTCACAGTTCTAATTATTTTTCCCATAGTTCATCATTAAAAATCTGACTAGAAAGTAAAACGTCTTTCTGTTTGGTATTTCTCTGCCCTATCCTACACCATTCCTCCGTTTCTTCTTTTCTATTTCCTCTCATTTCTTTCTCCCCATCCATAGATTCCTCTGGCCTTTCACTTTCACTGTAGTTTGGCCAATAAGGAACTAGTACAGGAAGAGTAAAGAAACGATGGAATTTGAAATATATACTTTGTCATTGTGAGCCTTGTTAGATAATATTCAGCTGGCTAAGGTCAGTCACACAAACCCGTCTCTTCCTTTATACTCCAGAGTGTTACACTATCCTAGAGGCCACTCTCCATGTAGAGACCACACCTTTGCAGGGCCCATGTATTGCTTAGCAGTGTCCTGCTTTTCTATCACCCATGAGACTCTGGGTTCAACCTCTAGGACCACAGAATAAAACAAAAATTTACTGTGAGACTTCCTACTTTTAAATGAATATTCTCTTATATTCCACTTGTGTGGATTTCAGCAAATTTTCTACCTCCCCTCTGAAAATTCCAGACTCCTTAGTTTTATCTTCCCTTTACATTGATTTTATCACCAGGGCATTTGTCTTTTCTTCCCCAGGGAAGAAATCATATTTAATTTCAGAGATAAAGCAATTTCACACACACACATGCATGCACTTGCGTGTGAACACACACATGCACAGATATACACAGACATGCACACAAACAAGGACAAAATACATTTGGCCCAGCTCACACTCATGGAACTGAGCTATACCATTTCTCACTGGACAGTCCTTTTGTGTTTCTATGTTGTGAGCTGCTTTGCTGTGGATTACATACGAAACAATAGCAGCACTTGAGGGAACTATCACAAGTAAATACAGAGTCAACAAGATAAGTCATTAAGATGTAATTCTGTCACAATGAAATTCTTTCATGTGACTCTGATGTAGTTTTGTAAGACTATGGAATTTAAAACTTGTGCAATGAAGGGAAGGACAGCACTGTGAGAGCCAAGGAAGTCTTGAGAATGCAGAGGGAGAGGAGACCTCTTCACACTGAAAACTAAAAGATTTGCATTTTCTTCCTTAAACAAGATCATTAATTGCTGGATATATTTAGGGAGAATCCTAAAGAATCATTACCAAGAATGGTTTAAAATAAGTAATAACATTTTAATTTACATTACCTTTAGAGGGTATTATTGATTAAAGTGGGGACCATTATGCCATTAAAAATCGAAAAGTTTTATAAGAAAGATGGATTATAAGTTCTGTTAAACTTACAGACACACAGGAGATAATCAAGTTTTGTTTAAGAATATTTACTCAGTGTGCAAAAGTCATCAGAGTTTGCAGGAAATAAAATATATTTGCATTCCATATGTGTGTTAGAATTTCACATCTAAAAAATAACTCTATGCACAGATTGTAACTCACTACACATGCATACATACATGCACACACACACACATATACATATATTCTGAATCAATAATTATATTTCAATATAAAAATAGGACCAAATCCTTATAGAATAAAAATGCATTGATGATAATTGGGTATGTCAGTAAGTATGTCATACAGAAAAAAAGTTTTACTGTTTCTTTTTAGTTTTACTCTTATTCTTATTAAAACAATCAATATTATTTTTAGGCTTTCCGTACAGAACAATGGGTTAGAATGAATATTGCCATGATTCACTGCAGCTTTCCTGCCAAGAACCTGAGGCCATCTCTCATTGTTCTTTGAATCTGGACCAGTGTTGACCCATACAAGGCAGCAAAAGCAGTACTAGGTGTCCACAAAGCCTTGGTTTTGAGAAGGCTTATCGTTTCTTTTTTTTTTTTTTTCTAATCTGTGACAAGGGTAGAAAACATTAAAAGTGAAGCTGAGGCATCCCAGCCATTCCTCGGTAGGCTGCAAATATGGGAAGCCATTTGGAACTAGCCGATTCTCACCTAACCTGATAGCCTGAAGTAGACACAGGAGTGAACAGATCACATCTCACAGACCAAGGACAAGCCATCACCACTGACCCTTGCTCAGCCTGTCAACCATGATCTTATAAGCGAGGAAACTGTTGTTTGAAGTAGTCAACCTTTGGTATGCTTTTTTTCTACAGTAATAGATAACTAACAGACGAAGAAAACCACAAAACAACAGGCAGAAATCTCTCTACCTAAATTAGCTCAACTTTATTTCCCAGCCTTTGTCATATACTGTCATGACTAAAATGTTTCTTGGGTTTTGGTTTAGTTCACCACCCAAATATTTTATGTGAGTTGGTGAGAAGAAACACAGATAGATAGATAGATAGATAGATAGATAGATAGATAGATGATAGATAGATAGATAGATAGATAGATAGATAGATAGATAGATAGATGGATAGATGGGTGGATGGATGGGCAGGCAGGTGGACAGACAGATGGATGGATGGACAGACAGACAGATAGATAGATAGACAGGCAGACAGACAGACAGACAGATAGTCAAGGAAATAGATGAGAAAGAAGGAAGGGAAAGGGGGAGGGAGAAAGGGGAGGAGGAAGAATTTTCACAATTACCATATGTAATATATGTATATAGCATATGTAGATTTTGCTTAGTACATTCCAGTATTTAACTGCTTTCTTCATTATTTTCAGTAACTGTAATATTGGTGTGATTGATTCTATTTTGCTGTGGGATGTCAAATGTGTTGCTCTGATTGGTTAATAAATAAAACACTGATTGGCCAGTAGCCAGGCAGGAAGTATAGGCAGGACTAACAGAGAGGAGAATTGAGAGAATAGGAAGGCAGAGAGAGAGACACTACCAGCCGCCGCCATGACAAGCAACATGTGAAGATGCCAGTAAGCCACGAGCCATGTGGCATGGTATAGATTAATAGAAATGGGTTAATTTAAGATATAAGGACAGTTAACAAGAAGCCTGAGCCATTAGGCCAAACAGTTTAAATAATATAAGCATCTGTGTGTTTATTTTTTAAGTGGGCTGTCAGACTGCCGGGACTTGGCGGGACCCGGAGAGAAAACTCTCTAGCTACACTATTTTGTTTAACAACTCTTTACCAGTGTGCAGTTTGGTGGTTGACACTGTACCTACCACAGAGTTACAACAATTAATTTAGTACTTTTCCCTATAAATGCATGCATGGATATCTCAAGGAAAAGAGATTTTTTAAAGAAAAGTATTTATCTGTTTACCTTTTGGCAGGAACTTTCCAATTGTGATCTTTGAAATTTGTGTCCATTTATTGTGTTTACTTCTTGAACTCAGGGTTGTTTTTGCTTGTTGATGACCAAATTGCATGAAGATACACAAGCTTGTTTGCACTGTATTTATGTTTCAGCCTGCCCTGAAAGTCATGGATAATCAGCCTTCCTTGAATTCTTGAAAACTGCTTCAACTGTTAGTGATTTGTATATTCAGATTTTCAGTATTTGGAGCAACTCGTTAGTTTGCCAATATTCATGATCCCTTTCAAGCTGCATTCAGAGAGAATGCAATTTGCCTTAGTACTCTGCAAGTTGTTGATGGCCAGGGAAATTCAGAGCTTTGCCAAATCCACTTGGCTTTAACTAAGTGGACTGGCAGTCATTCTCAGTGGGTTCCAACAAGATAGTACCTCATAGAAAAAGACACACAAAAAATAGATGTGGCGATTTGGAGAAACATTTGAATAAAATAAACAAAGATTAAGTGTAGCTCAAACTGTGGGATAGGACACAAAAAAAACTCCAACTTATCCAGGGGCAAAAATGTTCTACTTGCATACAAACTCAAGTTATGGAACAGAGAAGAAGAAAGAAAAAAAAAACCAGCAAACCTGAGATATAGCTTGAAAGGTGCTTGGTTTCTGCTACCTCTTTTCCAGATGTGTTACATAGCAAAGAATCATCTTTGTCACCCTGACAGGCAAGGTACCTCTGTGAAACAGGGATCAGTCATTTCTTTGGTTATCTCAGGATGCTTGATAATCCTTCATACACAGATTTGGGTCCCAGTAGAAAGCAGTTTCAAAGATTCTCACCAGTAAAGTGTAGATTCGGAAAGCTGCTGAAAAGGAGGGATGAGTTTCTGCCTTAGCTAGAGATGCTCAGTCCCTTCTCTCACTTCCCTAAGGGAAAGTGCAAGTGCGTTGTACAATACCAGAAACTAGCAAGCAAAATGACCATTTAATGAAGCTAATATGGTCAGCCCTAAGTCCAGACCTAGTAACCCTACTTCCACTGTTTTTCAGTTTATTTGTTACATGTCAGCCTCGGTTCATGGCATACAACCAAAGCTTCAGCATCATCTGAGCACCATTCAACCAAGGTGAATCAGGCATAGGTGCTAGTGGTCAGTCTCAGAGAGGACAGTATCTTTTTCAATGTGAACATATTCCTCTCATATCCTGTCAAAGCATCAACTGCCACTTCAATGCTAATTAGAAGCAATTAATATGAACTTGAATACTTAACTTGATTTCAAAAAGCTTCCTTCTGTTGTAGTAAAAGCAATTCTGTAAAATCTATCATTCATATACTGTATGACTACATGTGACTTCAAAGGGAAGACATTGTTCATAATGCACCAAGTTTTAAAATAAAAGAAACTTAATAAAGGGAAAAAGAAATAATGTAGAGCTTTGTTAAGATTTTAGGAATAGTAAAATGATGATTTTAAAAGTCTGTTTTTGGAAGATTAAGAATTTTATGGTAGGAATTGCTCCATAGTTAAGGAAGTGTTAAAACTGATTCTCAACCTGTGTAGGTCACATTACTTTTGGAGACTGAACAACCCTTTCACAAGGGTCACCTAAAACCATCAGAAAACACAGATATTTACATTATGATTAATAACAGTAACAAAATTACAGTTATGAAGTGGCAATAAAAAATTATGGTTGAAGTCACCACAACATGAAGAACTGTGTTAAAGGGCTGAAGTATTAGGAAGGTTGAGAACCACTGTGTTAAAGTGTTAATGAATGCCAAGTCCACCAATAGAAAAGAGTATCATTGATGTGCCATCTATAGCATTTGCAAAGACCACTGTAACAACTCAGACTTCATGTAAGGAAACTGAGGTTCAAATATTAAACTGGTCCAAAGCCAGAAGCCAAACTATCCAGTGAAGTTGAACTGTTTCCGGTGAAGAGACTACCTGAACACCATTGCAAGAACCATATTTACTAAACATAGCCACAGACAGGGCAAGGTAGGAAGTGTCAGTGTCAGGTGTGACCACTTTAGCTTTACTGTTGAATAGTTCTCAGTGGCTCATGCCTACGACGCTATTTTCTCTATTCCTTACTTAGATTATTTTTCTGTTACCATAGTAGAATTTTTGTAGTTAATCTTTGTTTATTAAAATGCAATGACAACTTAAAACACTAATATAAACATACATATATATATATGCATACTTATATATCCCAATATTTCAAAATTGCCTTTGTCCTAGAGGAAATTTTTGCAGTTGTAAATTTTCTTTCTTCTTCACTGGTAATTAAAACAATAATTGTTTCTATTGAGCCATTAGGAACACATTGGCTATTTAAGAGTTAACATAAGTAAAATCTACATTTCCTGAAACTCATATAAAATAAAATATTTGCATTTTGCCCAATCTTCCCAAGTTTTACAAGTGTGTCTTACTTACTTTTGAAAGTTTATTCTTTTGTAAGATTTCTATTGCATTTTAATTATCCATATTACTTTTTCATTTTTCTTGTTAAAACAATTTAGCATCTCAGTCACTGGAGGTTATCACTGAATTAACTCCACAACTCTTCTAATTTATTACTGTGCCCATTTTCTATCTCTCTTCTGATATGATTATAAAACCTCATCTTTTCTCCTCAATGTCTTTTGATTTCCTTATCTCAGGTTCCTTTCCACATCTTATTAACTTTTCTGAAAGACTTACTCAATAAAAGATGGTCTTTCTTGGTTCACACCCTATTTCTCTGATAGTAAGGCATTCAATTGTGAGTGTGTGAATGTGGAAGGTAAGTATATATTTGTCCTTGAAACAGGATATTTTTAAATTAATTCAATTTATATGACATAATTAAGAAGTCTCATCATAGTTAAGTGTTTAATCATAGGTCATTATTTTCTACCTACCTCCACATGTGTCTCCTCGTGTGTGTGTGTGTGTGTGTGTGTGTGTGTGTGTGTGTGTGTGTATGTGTGTGTATGTATAGGTAGATAAAAATATATGCCTTCTTTGTATTGTAGTTTGATTTTGATTTTGCTCACATATATCTTTATCATTATAGACAATTATGATAGATTTTTACATGGCTGAAAATTGTAATGAGTATTTTTGAAAAACAGGAGTAACATTGTGAAAATAATAAATACTGTATATTATAAGAATTAATATAGCTTTCATATAAAGAAATATTTTAGAGGCAAGGTTAAAACTTTGAGGGACCACAAAACATGGTAGTGTCTAAGCGATTTCATTATCCAGAAATCATTCCCATCAAATATCATCAATGTTGAGAATGAATAGGTAATAGCTTTGAAACACAGTTTTATATTAAGAACAAAGCCATATTTCTTGATGGCCATATGGTTAGTCCAAGGACACTGAACCATCCCTGCAGGGCAGGGATTCCATCCAGCAATTCAAACAGATTATACACCAAAGGTCTAAGACATGGTCTAGGAATGGTTCCTCAAAAGTGATGGAGAGGCAAGTGAGGGAAATGGAGGAAAGGGGAACACTGAAACAAAAGGTCTTATATAAAATTACTGATAAGCTAAAATGCAAAAAATGAAATTAGAAAATAAAGGAAGCAAACAGAATTTATAATCATGTACTGTCTCTGAAAAATTGCTATTATAATACAACATGTCAGACCTTTATTGGAAACATTTACTATTTGAAAAGTGAGAGGGCATAGCAAGGTAACTATCAGAATATTATATTTTTATCCTACAAAGTAAGTTAAAATGAAGCAAGAATAGGTGAATATGTCTAAAGTAATTGAAAAATTTAGGAAACAAAAATCTATGCATTGATTTACAAATACAATAAATGGGACTGGGTTGTTCTCCCTAAAAGAGAGAAAAATGGAGAGACACTGGAGAAGGGAAAAGGGAATGGAAGGGAGAAGGGAAAGAGTAAGATAGAAGAGACCAATGATAGATGATTTATAGATAGATTGAAAATTAAAGTGACACAGAACAAGGGAGCAGGAGGGATCATCCATTTCTTACCTAGTGCTTTTAATTCTACAGTTTCTCTTTTTCGGTGTCCTTCCTGAGATGGACGTATCACAGTGCTTATTATATCTTTGGCAAATGAACTGACTAGTATAAAACTCCAGTTTAATGGTGTTTTATTTTCTTTGTACATTTTAAAAATAATTGTTAAATCATTTTAGGTTTATCTGAAACATTTGTGAACATATTCACGTTGTACAAAATCATATCCCTGAAAATTCAGACTTTGCAAAAGTCTAACAATATGAGAAACAGTCTTTCTTGGTGATGACAGCATTTCAGAGATTTGACATGGGCTGGTAAGGACATGGGAAGAAATGCCTGAAGTCACAGTAGGCATGAGCTGCTATGAGTGAGGACTGCTGATTGTGTTCATAAGGCAAGGAGAGGTGGGTTAGGAGAGAAGCATATGGGACTCATATTAAAATATTAAAGTGACATTTCAACTTTAACTGAAATTATGCTTCTTGGCAAAAAGAAAGAATTCCTTTTCCCAGAAATTACTGAAGACAACAAAATACAGTGGTTCTCAGAAACAGAGAGATGGATTAAGACTCCTGATTCAAATTAATTCCTGCTTCTGACTCATAATGCATATATGTATATTTTATGAAAGCCATTTATGTACTTGAGCTAATAATACCACATTTTAGTGGAAAATTAAATGTGTATATAGATGCCCATCAACAGCTAGCTAGCAAGCTTTTCAAGGTAGCTTCACAATTATCTCTTGAAAAAAAAAGACCATTTGTTTTAAATGCTTATTATTCCATTCATAAAATATTCATTGAAGGCTGGCTATGCATTATGTCTTCAGACGATCACTACAAAGACACACATGTGATTTGCGCAATATTATAAAAAAGAGTATCAGTGACATTTAATGCATTGTGATACACTGCCATTTACTTCCTACCTGGCAATGAAGGAGAGATCAATTTTATTGAAATGGCTTGCTTTCTTGTTGTTTTTAAATTACAGCATCCAAACAAAGAGTCCTATATATGGAAATAGGGGGGAGCTTTATTGTACCTAAGCTCAGGATGTTTCACAATAAGGACCCCCTACAAGCAAAAGAAATTGACTCTAAGTTGCAATATTGATTATATTCCTTTACACTTATACAATAAACACTTCTTTAACTCTAGAATCATGCTAGTGAAATGACTAATTAAGATATTATTAAAGTGAGTCAATAACAGAATGGTACATAGATCTAAATTAGCTTTTAATAATCTTAGAATTTTATTTTCTTAAAGTAATAAATGTGAAAAATGTGAATTAAATTAAGTATACTCAAACACTGCACAGGGCAGAGAACTGGGAATAGATAGTTTATGGTTGCAATATAACTTAATATAAATAAAAACAATGGTGATGATGAGTTCTTTCAAAAGAATGAGTCAGAGAGATAATCACAATTTAGTACTCAGAGATGGAAACCATAAAAATAAACAAGTGTATAAAACAGTCCCCCTACTGAGCATCATATTTTGTATTATCTTGCAGAAGAGATGGAATTTACAGAGGAAACATTTTACCTTTAATGAACTCTAATTTTGATAATTGAGTTGCCAATTAACAGAGTAATTGCAAGTTTAGTTTAATGTCACAGTCCTCCTTCAGCTATCTTACAGCTACTCTCTGTGTATGTGCTAAACACTTGAAGTACTATTTTTTTTTTTAAACATCTTCTCAACCCAGAGCTTACCTTAACATAATTAACAAAATCGGAGGTCACGTTTTTCCTGGACGAGCCTGAGGACCTGATCCTATCATAAATCTACCCCAGGAAGAAGCTTCCAAATGTAAATTTTAACTGACCTCTATGGAAATAACTCCTAGTCTTTTGCATTAGTAGCCACTAGAGATTCGTCTGGCTATATATGGATTTCCACATCTGTCAGCTATAAGTGCACTTCATCTGCCTGTTAAATCCGAGAAGCAGAAATAGATGACAGTGATCAAGACTTTGAGCTTTTCTTAATTTAGCCACATCATGAAGTAAAGTTGGTTTCTCTACTGGGCTTTCCTTCGGAATGTTTATTCCTACGAACTCAGAGGAAAGGCTGTATCAGGAAGGCAAATGGAGTCTTGCCTCTCCCGTTGTCCCCTTCTTAGAGTGAGTGCTGACGAGACAGGCTGTCTAGCAGCGGGTCCTGCTGGGAGAAAGGGATACAAATTGCCCACGCTTGCACCTATGCTCTCTGCCACCAAATCACAACATCAGCAAGAGAGCCTTAATGAGATTCCCCTGTGCCCTGCTCCTCCACAGATCCTTCCTACTACTGCTTCCTTCCTTACGAACTGATTAAAACAAAATCAAATCAGAATCCCCTTGGACATGAGTCCCGGGTAATATACCCCAGGCACCTGTGAGGAAAATGCGTCGATTTATTTTTGTGTGTCTTTTCTGTTCCGTTTTCAACAAATAAAGGGCCAGTGTGATAAGAAGGGCCCATTTCTGCTTCACACTTGGCTTCATCATTTGACCATGAGACTTTGGAAAGTATTTTCTAAACTAAGGTCAAAAAAAGACATACAGTTCTATCATTCTTTGTACTGTCTCTGTATTATTTCCTCAGTGTGGTGAGGTGGAAAGAAAGATCAGGAAATACGAGTGTAGAGAGAGCTCTGTCTGGAGAAAGCTCAAGAGCAAAGGTTTTATACTTTGCCTGTTACCAGAGCTTTCCCCCTTCAGGACAACAGGAGTGGTTGTGATATTATTCAGCGCAAATGAGAACAAAATAGATTTAGAGCCCACATCCATGTTTCAAAACCCCTTCCATTATTTACTGCTGTTGAGGCACAGAATTGAGGTCTAACGCCAGACTGTGTCTCCTGACATCTGACCAAACACTGAATATTAATACTACCTGTCCAATTATTATCACAATTCCATACTTTCCAGAATTCATGGAAGTGAACAATTGCAATACAAAAGTAATTTGATCACTCTTCCAAAGATGTCCAAAGTATTCCTAATGGCCTTGTTTTATGGTAGGTTTGGAGAGTTTCAAGAAAAAAAAATGACTGTGTAGCACATAACCAGCTCATTATAATTCATTATATGGATTTTAACATTGTACTTTTTGGCAAGCCAAGGAAATCATGATGCATGCCAATGTCATTTTCTAGCCAGAAACTCTTAAGGTAATATCATCATTTCTCTCTGCTTTCAGACTAATAATTAAGTCAAGCTTCCAAGCTCCTGGTAATGTATTTAATATTATTACCCAGAACACTTGCATATGAAGTAAAGCTCAGCACCTCTTGCCCTTACAATGTTAATATCACCCATTAATGAACTCACTATCATTTTTCTAACTATGAAATAAAACTAGTGCTATTATTTTATGTGTTATTAATAAGAACCTTCATATGTCCACACTTTAAGCCAGCTGGAATTCAACTTGAGGAATCAAGAAGAAGGCAGAAGTAAAGAAGTAGAAAAAAAAAACTGCCATCTCTTTTTAACCAGAACCTTTGAGAAATGAATTTACTTTTACTTCTTAAAATATGGACCTAATGCTATTTTCTCATCAAAATTTTTATCTCAATGCGGAGGTTTAGGAACTGCATTCAAATTTTTCCAAGGAAACCTACCTTGGAGTATTGGCAATAGCTGATTAGCGGTTCTAAAGTAATCAGAAAGGGCATGGAAATCATACTGATTTTAGGTACACAGGTCAGGGAAATGGGTACCTACCAAAATTCCATCAAACACATGCCACATTCACATTAAAATAATATGCATGTTTTGTGTCTTTGATATTTGTTTAATATAGTGTATTATGAAAATTAAAAGAATTGCACCAAGAAGAAAGCGTGAGTCCAATGATGGAAAAACAGCAGTTGCTGGAGAACATTGAAGGTGGGAGACAAAGGTCAGATAGGTGGCGTAGGTTATCCCACACTCTGAAGATACATAAATTAGTACTTATTCAGGATATTGGTGTGAACACTAAGCATTTTTGGGCATGTGCTGCATTATAGTCAGTTCGTGTGTAGCCTTCATCTTTCCTTAGTGAAGATACATCAAAACAAAGTAAAACTTACAAATACATCTTTAGACATTAATCAGATTTTTTTCTATTTTCTACCTTCTACTTGTTTACTTAAATGAAAAGTATGCAGTATGATTCTGCTCTTTCCAAGTTGTGTTTGTTTCTTTGTTTTGTCATTATTCTCTGTAATAAATGGGAATAGCAATATGGAATGCACTTACTGGCAAATAAAAACTGCCATTCCCTCTACCCTCCTGTCCCAAGATATTGGTGCTCTGAAACTTGTCTTTATTTTCTTCTACAATTTAATCTGAATTTCTGTTTTAAAAGACTTGACCTCATGATTTTTGTAGCAGGAATCTTAAAAGTTCTTATTAATAAAATCAAACCCGGGGCCAGTTATTGGGGTGAAATTCTGGATGGTCAGAGAACCAGAACAAGCCACAGCTAACCTCACCTGGCCAACTTCTCAGCTGGTCTTGTTTCCTCAGACTGGAAGCCTCTGTGTCCTCATCCCAATGGCTCTCAGCTGAACTGTGCTCAAAAGGCTGAATGCTTAACCAGCCAAAATGCTTCTAGTTTCTGGTGCTCACGCCTTATATACCTTTCTGCTTTCTACCACCACTTCCTGGGATTAAAGGCTTGCTTTCTGGGATTAAAGTCATGATGAGTCACCATGCCCGGCTGTATCCTTGAACACATGGATTTCTGCCTCTGGAATGCTAGGATTAAAGGCGTGTGCTACCACTGCCTATCCTTTATGTTTAATATTGTGGTTGTTCTGTCTCTGAACCCAGATAAGTTTATTAAGGTGCACAATATTTTGGGAACACAATACCACCACCGATTTTGAAGTAGTCAGCATGGGAAGCTAGTAAAAGTTGTCTTCAAATAAGAAATGAAATACACTTCCAAAATAAACGAACACATACACAAACACACACACACACACACACACACACACACACACACA
>CABHPP010147912.1:0-10812 GCA_902168425.1 Peromyscus attwateri
TTTTTTTTTTTTTTGTTTGTTCGTTTGGTTTTTTTTTTGATGCCCATCATCCTTTTTTAAGTAAATAAGTGCTTCTAGGAGCACATGTGTCTTACAGTCATGAAAAACCTTAGGTTATTAAAACTTTTTTTTTAAATTTTTTGAGACAGGGTTTCTCTGTATAGCTTTGCACCTTTCCTGGAACTCAATCTGTAACCCAGGCTGGCCTCGAACTCACAGAGATCTACCTGTCTCTGCCTCCCAAGTGCTGGGATTAAAGGCGTGTGCCACCACTGCCTGGCTATTAAAACATCTTAAATGCCATATTCTGTAGATCTCTGAAGTGCATGAAAACCATTTATCTATTTAAAATACATCTCTGCTTGATATTGAAAACATACCTAAGATAACTATAAGTTTAATGTTATAGCTGACTAACTACTAACCTGCATTTCTTTATTATCCTAAATAGCTTTCAAGGACTAGAAATTTACATTTTTAAATGAGTTGCATAGGTACAATACCTTAAACATGAGTAGAAACATATGTACATTATGTTGTACCCAAAATAATATTAAATTTGTATCAATATAGAAGAGTAGAACTACATATCGTGTTTTATAACAAAAATAACCTTAAATTAATATCAATATACAAAAATACTTTAAATAAGAGTAGAAACATATATATGTAATGCTTTAACAAAAATAACCTTAAATGTGTACCAATATACAAAATTTCATACCAATATAAAATATCTGAGCTTATTAGTTGCTTTTTAGTTTAAAGGTAGATTCAATAATCTAACTTTTTATTGTATCATTACTATATCACCCCCTTTATCTTTTCAGAAAGAGATTCCTTAATCTAGACTCTCTTGTTTAATTTCCTCCCTGACCATGACCAACAACAATTTGGAACCAACCCCCCTAAATGATGATAAACATCCACAACCCACTGACTAATCAAAAACCACCCACCCCACCTCTTGGGAATATGGACATTGTGTTCTTAAAATTACTTCTTGCTGTCTGCTTCCTGCTGTAGTGGAAATAGAATAGTCCCTTAATTTTTGTTTTTTCTTCTGTCCCATACCAGGTGGCTCTTCTGATATGAGACAGAGATTTTGGATTTTTTTTTTGCTTTTTACAAATATGCTTGGTTTTAGAGAAGAAGAGAGCCACACTCCAACTCCAAAGCCATCTTTAATTGAATTGGGACTATAAAAATACCATTTGCCTTATACGTCTGTAGAAACAACAGAAACAAACTTTTGAGAAGATATATGAAATTTTATCCTATTAGAACTGTGCTACACCATTAGGTCTTTTTCATGGGACATTTTCTCTTGATGATTCAGCCTACTTCTTCTGATGTCTCATTTGTCCAGTGATCTTCAGATTCCTTAGTTGGATGTCTTTATTCTCGCAGAAAGACAAAAACAAAACCCTGTCCCAAGCCAAATTGGGGAGTTTCTGCTTTTTTGGCAGTTTACATCAGATCAAATGAAAAGCATTTGTTAGTCTTATAAGTTGGTTTAGATTGAATGGCCACATTGCTTGATGAACTATTGCCCCTCCTCATCAAGAGGTCTCTCCTGTTTGAATTTAATCTTTATCAGCTTTGATGGTATCTATAGCTTTTCTTCTTATATGGAAACAAAAGCAAAACCTCTTCTCCAATGTAATACATATCCTGGCTTCGATTCTGAGGTCAACACATCTTTAAAGCATACAGGCTTATTTAATTCAGCAGTTTTTTTCTACTATTCATTGTCTGTCCACAACTGTCATTCATTTCTCAACAGCATTTAAAAAAATTTAAAGTTAATAAAGCATTGTATAATCTATCTCTGGGAGTCTTTATTACCCCTTTCTGTTTATTAAGCATGTCTTTTAGAGTTCAATTTTATCTTTCTATAAACTGCTTGTCTAGTAGTATTGTGTGATATACTTGTAATATGCTTTATGTTGTAATATGCAAAAAAAGTTTTATTTTACTAGAGCCATATGCTATAATATTGTCAGTCTTAATTTGCATAATTATTCCTATAATGGCAATGACTTTTAATAAATGTGTAATTGCATAACCAGCCTTTCCCGAACTCAAAGCATTTTTCCATTGAAATTCTGAATATCCATCTATAGTATGGTACACATACTTTAATTTTCCAAACTCTGAAAAATGAAACACATCCATTTGCCAAGTTCCATTTCTTTGAGAACCCTTTGCTTTATTTCTTGCAGGTAGTGGGAGTCTGGTTATACAAAGAACAAGTTGGACATTTCCTTATAACTTCCTTGGCTTGTTGCCAAGTGATAGAAATCTTCGTCAAACCTTTGCTGTTAACATGGTGTTTCTTATGAAATTCTGAGACTTCTAGCACATTTCCTACCAATAGCTGATCAATGTCATCATTACCTTGTGCTACAGGGCCTGGCAGACTCATGTGGGATCTGATGTATATTATATACAAGGGATGATTTCTAGTTCTGATTATTTTTTGTAACTGAATATATAACAAAGTTAATTCTGAATCATCTGGAGTAAGTTCAGTGGTTTCAATATGTAAAATACCTCTTTCCGCATATTGAGAGTCAGAAATTATATTAAGAAGTCCTGGAATATCAATTAATACCAGGAAAATAGCATATAATTGTGACTTTTGAATAGAATCACAAGGGCTTTGAGCCACTTTACTTACTTTTCCTGACTTATAACCTGCCTTTCTTGATTGCATTAATATAGAATGTAGGTGCTCTATAAATTAGTGTTCCCTGTACAATGTGAGGAATGATATAATTAGTTCTTTTTATAAACTGAAGTCTCTTGCTTTTGGGATACTTGTTGCTAATCTCTCCCAAGAAATTATTGCATGCTCATTACCAATGTTCATTTTCTGCCCATAATGAGGCATTTTCAGCATTAGTAAAAGGTACCACAATTTCTGCTGGGTGTACTGTTAAATGATGAAATCTCAATTTTCATTCAGAATCAATTCAGAAACTTTTTCTACATGTTTTATTTATTGACCAATCAGAGTATTTGACATACAGACCAGCCCACAGCAATGTCAATCCCATCTATGTTGGTCATCCCTTCGTTTAATTTTTGCGTTTTCAAACCATCCATTGTGGAACCATGAAGAGCCCTAACTCCCTGAATCATAATATTCCCCATTCTTAACATGGGCTTTATTTACTCATTCACATATATTTATATATTTTAATACATATGCATATTAATAAAACCTAATTCCTCCTTTAAAAATTCCTAGGTGTCTCACCAGATCTGTTGGCTTTTCAGTTTTTCCACAGCAGCAATGGAGGAGCTGTGCAGGGGTAGCCAGCTGTGTGTGTGTGTGTGTGTGTGTGTAGGGGGAGAGGGCAGCCAGGCTAAGTCTGCTTGTTCCAGGTGCTTGTGCTGCTGAGATGTGTGGGGCCATGTGGGGCAGCCAGGTGGGGTGTCCAAACAGCCAGGCTTGCCACTACGCTGCACAGGCTTGGCCTAAGGACCTGTAGCCGTTCCCCTGTAGCCAGAGCTCGAACATGGCTTGTGAGAGCATGAGGCCACCTGGATGACAGGCCACCTGGATGACAGAGCCGGCAATGGGTGGCTGACTCTGTGGCTATAGAGCCACCGGCCATCTGCAGGCAGCTGTGACTATGACCCAGGGAGGGTCAGCCCAAGTAGGGCAGGGAGACTGTGGTGGGAAAGTTTGGCAGCCCATGGCAGCAGAGAGTCATGGTGGCTTTAAAAGCCACCATGTGATCTCATCATGCATTGGATGCCAAATGTTGCATTTATCACAGTTATTCTTATATCAACAAAAACTCAAGAGTCAGATATTGGGTAAAAACCTGATAGATCCGAAGACGGGCAGAGGAATTATCGGCTGACCCTAACTTCATGCTTCCCAGATGGACAAGGTTCTCTCTAAGTCCCTCCCTATAACTTCCTGTCCCCCCTATCTGGGTCCTCCAAAACCTCTATGGTTAATTCTGGTCAGTCAATGCCTGACTTAGTCCTCTGATTCAAGGTAAACTTTATTATAAGTCTCGGGGTTCAGTGGGAACAAATATTCCTCAACAGTGATCATTGAAACCCAAGGAATGAATGCAATTAATTACCCCAGACTGGCATTGATCTAAAGTATCTTAGACAGCATAAACATCAGGGTTAGTAGAAAGAACAGGAGCTAATACAGAAGGAGAGAAAGCAGAATCTGTTTCAGAACTGGTGGAAAAGGAAGTAGAAAACCAGTTGCATCCACTGCTGTAGTGACTAAGACCCACAGAAGTTCATGTAACAGGCTCCCAAGAACAGGAAAAAAAATATTAGTAGACTACTACCTTGGGAGCTGTTTTTTAGACAGAGAATATAATTTCCGTTGGCTTTTTCATAAGGTAAGCATTGTAGTTGTTGATAGTACAATGAGAAAACATGTTAAATGTCTGTAATGCTAATTCAATACCTAAGATATAAGAAGGCTTACTTGAGGGAAATATGTAAGGATCATCACTAATTCCAATAAACCGGTCAGTGAAAGGAGAGTCACAACTGTGTATACGACAGTGTAAAGGAACATGCTTTAGAGAAGTTGTCAGAAAAGAAGAATGGTGGTGATGGGGGTGGGTTAAAGGAGCATGGCAGCAGAAGAGTTCGCAGGACTGTAAAGCCAGAGATTTACAAGAGGCAGAAACACACAGAGATTTCCTCTGATCATGTCACTGAAGCAGAAGGTAAAGTATGGAGCGCTCTGGACTGCAGTTCTGCATGGAAATGAGTGGGAAGCTGTTGTTTGGAATGAGAGTTAAGTAGGGGTGACCGAGAGGAATGATATGCACACAAAGGCCAGTCTGAGGTGGAGAAATAACTACAAGTAGCATTGTTCAAATTAAATGGGATGATTCTAACAAATGACCCAGTAATTCAGAGTCTATTATTATGTTGAGCAATAAGAACTCACAGTGGATCACTGAGTTGGAAGTTAATCTTTGAAAGCACATCCAAAGTTCCTTTTGTAACTTTAAGTTCAGCCTTCAGACAGCATTTAAACAAAGGGTAGCTTAGAGATAGATGAGCATAATTTTAACATTCAACAAGAAATTTATACTTTGTTTTTGGGGAAAAAAAATAAAGGGCTGATCTCAATGAATTCATAATATCAAGATTTCCAAATATAGCATAGATATAAACAATTTGAATTGTTAACATTTAATTGTTGCTGGATATTTATTAACCAGAAACATCACAGTTTAATTTCACTAAACTAGAAATCTGGTAGTAATTACCCAAATAATCATTCATGCCAATTTGCTGAATGTTAACTGTATGCCAGGGTTAACAAAAAACACTGGGGATATCAGCATGAGCACACTGGATATATTGCTTTTCAACAAACAACATAGTGAGGAAAAGAAGATAAAGAGAAGAGACATGATATGTGTGGGTCACCGTGATTACAGTAAGGTCTGCAAAACACCAGACTGGCATTTGCATGGACCTACGGACATGTGAGAGCCCAACAGGGAGGAAATGTTCCTTAACAATCACAGGATGCCATCTTTGCCTTAGGCACTGAGCGAAATAAAACAGAGACAGTGATAATAACACAACAGTGGCCTCAGGATTTTGAGTGATGCAGACAGTGGTGGTGGTGGTGATGGTGCTGAAACTGTGGAGTACAGAAAAGGCGTTCAGAGGAGATGCTAAGCAGCGGAAAGGGTCCACGGACATGCAGTATATAACCTCCAATAGGAAGAAAGAGCTGGGTCCTGAGAGATTTAGCACTGAGCCCGTCAGAGCAGCAGTGAAAAGAGCAAAGTAGAATTTTAAAGGTGTGGTGAACTGTAAAGAGCTAAATGTTCTGAGCACATAGATTCCCAGAGAAGAATGGAGAGTTGCATCAGCCAGGGCTGGTACCCATTTTACAAACTTAGGGACAGCAAGAAAAGACTATGTGATCACACAGATAAAAGAAACACCAACATTCTCACCAGATCTGTCAGATTCACAGTGTATACTATTTATTTTTCCTTAGAAATATTTTTGGTGACACATTTATAGCAGTTAGATGCTAATACAGGAAAAAATATATGCTGATTTTGATTTTGCTTGTTTTTGTTTGGAAGAAAACAAACCTAAGGGAGCAAAAATATTTTAATTTCATTTAATCAAATTAGTCTATTCTTCCAATTATTTCTGAAGAGATCAAAGTCCTAGACAGAAAACCCTTACTTCTGCCTATGTCTTGAAGTGCTTCTCTATGTGTTCCATCAGCGGTTCTAACATTCCAAGTCTCACATCAACATCTTGTTGCATTTTGAGTTAACTTTTGTACAGCACAGGGCAGAGGGATCTAATTTCATTCTTCTACATATGGGTATTTAGCTTTTTCTCACCATCGTTGAAGAAATTATCTTTGTTCCAGTGTATAGTTTGGGTACATTTGTCAAAAATCAGACATCTGTTGCTTTGCAAGTTAATTTCTGGGTTCTCTGTTTTATTCAAGAAAAATAAACAATTAAAATGAAGAGAGAACTTACAACAGTGGAGAAAATCACCTGACAAGAAGTTAGTATACAAAATAGGTAAAGGATATAAATATGCAGCCACCCAAATCCCAAATGTCCTAATCAGTAAATGGGCAAGGGACCTGAGGGGGCCACTCTGAAGAGGAAGTGTAAATGGTCAGTACATATATCTTCTACACCCTTTGCTATTAGCAAAATGCAAATTAAAAACACATTGAGACCCTTTTCACCTCAGGCAAAGTGGTGAGAAAGAAAACCAGCAACACATTAGGACTTGGGGAGAGAAACCCTAATTCACTTCTGGGGAGCCAAGGACCCTAGACCACTGACAATGAAAACTGCATTAGTTTATAACATACACTCAGCCGAGGTTCCCAAAAACACATGAATAGATAGAAAAAAATGTGGCAAATGCACACAATAGAATTTATCCAGTCTTAAAGAAGGATCAAGCCATGTTATTTGAAAGAAAATGAATGGAAATGGAGGTCATCATGTTAAGGAAAATAATCCAAATTCAGACAATCAAAGTTCTCCTGCTTACTCTCACATATGGAATTTAGAAAGAGAAACTCATGAAAATAGAAATCTGCTGGAAATATGGAAAGAAAAAAGAGAGAGAATGTAAGGAATTAAGAAAGGATAATGAAAGACAGGAGTTGTGGCCCACACCTTAAATCCTAGCACTTGTTAGGCAGAGCCAGGCAGATAGTTCTAAGCCAGCCTGTACCAAGTAGTGAGTTCCCAGAACAGCCAGAGCTACATAGTAAGACCATATCTCAAAACAAACAAAAGAAATGATAATGGAAGAGGTGAATATGACCAAAGTATATTGTATGGTTGTATAAAAGTCACTGCTTTCTACAATTAATATATGCTAGTTATAAAAATAAATTGGGAATATAAGTAACACCTCAGTACCAAGATGTAATAAAAATTTAAATGGTAGGAGAGAAGGAAAATAACAAGATATTTACATGTAATGTAGATTTAAGATAACTTGGCATAGATGTCTTTTATTTATTTATCAAAAGTAACCTATCAAAGCTATAACTACTATGTACAAGGTTAACATAGTAATAAGGTTTATGGCAGTGACAGAGACAGAGACTGAATTTAAGAGGAAGCTCCTTAGAGGGGTTTGGTTCTACCTGACTACGTTGAAAATGGCCTCAATTTATAATTAGACCATTTTCTCTCTTCAAAATTTCCAAGTTGTGGATTTTCACTGCTTTGTTTAAGCAGGCTTTCAGATGCACGATAACTTTCCTTCATTAGTTAATTTCCCGTGACCTAGCCAATCCTGGTGCTCAGAAGCAGGACCAGGGCATGTTTATTTTCCCCATTAAAGTAACTAACAAATTGTGCATGAACAGAAATTATGGCAATGTGATGGACACAGCAACAAAGTAATTAAAAAGAGATCATTTAGTAATGTATACTTTAGGTGAGAGAAGAATGAACTCTTAAAACACAACGCATTAAGCCACAGCTGAAGCTAAAGAAGCAACACAGTTTTCTAGATACTTCATAACCCTGGAGCTCTCAAGGGCAGCCAAGCAGCAGACCTTGGTGGAAAGCAATTTTTATAAATCATGTGAACAGGACCCATAAACAGAAAAGCAATTATGACATTCACCCATATATTGGATGGAGTGTCCACAGCCAAAAGTGGATGGCATGGGTAAAAGAACATTTCAAATGTCTATTCAGATGCTTTTACACCAAGCAAAAGAAGTTGGAGTAAAGTTACTACAAGCTCATGAGAAAAAAGAAAATGGCTGATCCAGTTCTGACTAGTGTGTACTAAAGGGCCTCATCTTTAAGGGTGGAGCTACCAAGCCAAGGACAGAATCTTGGTTAGCGGGGACACTATCAACCTAACTACATAGTTCATTTATTTTCTAATTTTGTTTATTCTTATTTTCTGTAAAACATTTCAAATTAAAGTAAGTACTAAGTAAAGATTCCCGAATCCAGCATAGTCATCCAGTGTATGAAATGGTCCCTATATCTTGACTGTGTGGTGGATTTTGAGAGTGAACTTATAACACATTTTAACAACTTTTTAGGGAAGTTATTTCTCACATGTGTTACACAGGACAAAACATCCAGAAAAGATTTAATTTGTTTGATTTCATAAATGAATAGAATATCAATTTTAGGGATGTCTTAAATTGAATTTTATTGCCTGGTCCAGAGTTACATATGCACACAGTTAATGACTGGTGAATGCTGAAAAATATCAGGAACTTCAAAGTTAGTTTAATAAAGGAGAGAAGATTTTTTATGAATTAGCATACTAAATAAAATTTGGTATGACCACAGATTAAAATTATGTAATCAAATTTATATATTGAATTTTTGTGATTAATTAGATTGTGTGGTAGTAAACACAAGTATGTAATCTTATCATGGTACAAGCAGAGACCTATCTAGATTGTGAAAAATGCCCTTAAAGGGGGGCAAAAATAGGGCAAAAAAATAGAGAAATAAAATTATTTCTAGCCAGAAAAAAATCTCAAAGTAGTAATCTATTTACTCTTTATGAGTAAGTCCAACATTATAGTAAGAGAATATAAATAAATGAATGAACAGATAACTCAAATGAAATTCTAATATTGGTATCTATTTTTGTGTCCAAAAATTGAATACTTATTTATCTATAGTAAATAAAACTTCATTTGGATTATTATAAATCAATGACTTTCAATTCAATAGGCATGCCACAGGACAATTGTAAAGAGTGAGTCATGTTGATTCTGTTCTTTCTTTCTGGAGAAAGAGTCACCAGACTGGCTTACAAAGGGACTCTAGTCATTCTGCGTTTAGACATACCAATTTAAATGTAAACTTCGATGGTACATTCTAGCATGTCACTTCTTCAAGAGCAGAATCAAATAGCAACTTATTTTAATTGAATTCTTGGTGATGTTACACAGTCCAAGATGCCCATTTCCCTTTTCCAACTCAGCAAATCATCCTCAGAAGCTCCCCAACCCAGTCCACCTTCCATAGCTCCACTGGCAAAGCTTCTATCATCTTCTTTTTTCCTTAGTCCAATTTTTAAGACCATCTCTTCTTCCATTTGCCCACTACTTCCCATTAGAGTGTCTGACCTGATCTCTGTGTATGCTTTACAAGATTTAGTGGTCTAAATGTTTAATTTCTCCAATTATATGATGCCATAGACTACTAGTGATCAGCTATCTTCGCTTCTCACACCTAATAAATAGCTTTTAATAGTTACATTGGAATAGTTAGCTCTAAATAAAATTCTACCACCTAAATTCATATTGGAGTACTTTAAATAACTCACTGTAATATGTAGCAACTGAACATCTGTATCGGGGTTCATGGCTTACCTTAAAGTTCAAAGTGAGAATCAACCACTTGCAATCAATATTGCAGCCACTAGGCTTAGGGATTTATTGAGACCTTCAAATCCAAACTGAAATGAGTTTTAAGTGTTCTACACATACCAGGTTTTGAAGGACAGCATAAAAAGAGCAAACTTACATATATATGTATATATTACACATTTATTATATATTATATATTTATATAAACATAAGTCTAACTTTACATGCTAAAATAATATTTTAGATGGATAGTTTCAAAGAAAAGTGTATTATTAAAATTACTTTCATTTTTTCTCTTTAATAATGTGGTTACTAGAAAATTCTGAATAGCACACGTGGTTCACAGCACAGTTCAGCTGAGTACATCCATAGACCCTTGCTGTTTGGCTATGGTCCCCCATCTGGCAGTGTTGCATCAAGAGGGTCTCATGAAAACAGAGAATATTAGATATTCAACCAAGGATACTATATCACAATTTGCTTGTAGAATGTTCTGGCCATTTTTCTTCCTATGGCAGCTGAAGAAGAATGTTTTGGGATCTAGTAGAGTATCAATGTAGACATTGGTCCTTCTCTGTGCCTTTGAAATGATGTTCAGCACCTAGGGAATGTCTTTATTTGAGAGTATAGTTAACACATAGTGAAAGTTAATTTCAGTGAACAATCAGATATTCCCATCTTACTACTACGACTGCTTTGTATTTGTATTGAATGGACAATGAGCACAGCTATCCATTTGTTTCAGTCCTGTTGTGAGCTGAGAAATTGATATGCTTCATACATGACAAGTGACTGGAGACTGTGGCCAGCTAAATGACAACACATGATTTTCATGAATACGATATTTCTCTTCTTGAAACTGAAAGGAAAACTCGGGCTGAAAACAACTTCACGGGGAAGTCCAGCAGTGCTGGAGAGGTTTAATTGTCAGCCAG